>JAKOOJ010000001.1:62113292-62418292 GCA_022577455.1 Arizona elegans | reverse complement strand
ATTTATATGCCGCCCTTCTCCGGAGACTCAGGGCGGCTTACAATGCGTTAAGCAATAGCCTTCATACTTTTATATATTTATACAAAGTCAGCTTATTGCCCCTACAATCTGGGTCCTCATTTTACCTACCTTTGAGAGGATGGAAGGCTGAGTCAACCTTGAGCCTGGTGGGATTTGAACTTGCAGTAATTGCAGGCAGCAGATGTTAATAACAGTGTATTAGTCCACTGTGCTATCAAGGCTCTTTTCCATAACCCCCAACCTCTTATGAAAAAGTTGATGGCAAACTTGGTAAGATTTGAGCAACTACACAGCAAAACCTTCTTTGCAAAACAACACAATGCAGAAAAGGAAAAGAAAGGTGGAAATGAAGGGATTTGACCAGTACCATCTAGCTAGCAACCAGGCAATTTGTAAATTCTGGAGAAACTGGAGAAGTCACAAATCCATTCTTTTACAGAACAACTAGCCAAAGCATGGCCAAGATAAAAATTGAACCTGTTAGATCCGTGAAGACGACACTGAGGCCAGGATTCCGAACAGATAACTTTTTATTAACAGGATCAACAAGTAAGAGAACCAACTTGCCCCGCCTGACAGCTGCTTAAATACCCAAGCTGTCAGGCGGTCTGACCAATCCTGAATCAGGCAGCATCCCGCTTAAACAGTTGCTGTGCGCCCCCACCAATCCGAGCCTGCTGATGACGGAGCTGGCGCGGGGCGTGTTTACCCGCGAGGATTCAACACCCCTTTCCCCCCGGATAGAGCACTCGTAATCTGCCAAGTAAGTAGGGCGACGTCGAAGCCGCCCAGATCTCCTCAGCCCAGAGTTAGGTGGAGACGAAGGTGAAGTTTCAGCCTGGGGTCTCTCAGCTGACTCAACGACCCCCGCATCAGGAGGACCACCCACAGTGGCAAACTCTGGGAATTCTGGCAAGTTTTCCGGCGGGAGTGTCTCTATCGGAAGCGGGTTGTTGGAGGCCGGCGGGGCCAGATGCGCTTCCGGAACTGCTGTAAGCGTCGGTAAACACGGGACAACTTGCGGCGGTTGAGGCTTCACAACATCGGCCCAACGTCGCCTCAATTGGTTGATATGTCGCCGCCACACTCGGCCATCAGCCAACAGGACCCTATAAGAATAGGGCCCGGTTAGTTCTATGATTTGCCCCGGAAGCCACCTGACTGTGGAGTCGAAATTCAAGGCGAAGACTAGATCACCCACAGCGAATAAACGAGCCTGACCCTTGCTCCCCGTGTATGACTCTTTTGTATAACTCGGATGTAGGCGATCCAGAGTGATGCGGAGTCGCCGTCCCATCAACAACTCGGCGGGGCTGTGCTTGGTAGAGGCAGTCGGAGTTGTGTGTTGTGCCAACAGATATTGGTATACTCTCTGGTGCCAATTTGCGGGCCCTAGATGACGTAACGCCTCCTTAGCGGACCTCATGGCCCTCTCTGCCAATCCATTCGCCGCTGGATGACAGGGGGCCGTACGGGCATGGCGAATGTCCCACTTAGCAAGAAATAACTGGAAGGGTGCAGACGTGAACTGCGGGCCGTTGTCAGTCACTATGGTATCGGGCAACCCATGAGTGGCAAAGAGACCCTCTAGAACCCTCGTGACCGCGTCCGTGGTAGTGGACGTCATGATGGTAAGGTCCACCCACTTGGAGTACGCATCCACCGTGACCAGGAAGGTGCGGCCAAAAAAAGGGCCCGCAAGATCCAGGTGCAGTCTCGTCCAGGGACCCCTGGGCGTTTCCCATTCCTGGACCGGGGCCTCGGGGGGGGCAGGCCGTGATTGTTGACATTGGGGGCAGCGGGCCACCCACCCCTCTATGTCTCGGTCGATCCCTGGCCACCAAATATAACTACGGCCTAAACCCTTCATCCGTACGATGCCCGGGTGAGCCTCGTGGAGGCAGGCTAAAACCTGAGGTCGTAGTACGGGGGGGACAACTACCCTGTTTCCCCAGAGGAGGCACCCTGACAGCACGGACAACTCGTGCCATCTGCGCATATAGGGCAAGAATTCGGCTGCCGGATGAGCCGAAGGCCAGCCCCTGCGCACCCAGTCAAGTACAAGGGAAAGAGTGGGGTCAACAGCCGACTGGGATCGAATGTCTGCTGCGGTAACCAAGGGAGACATCTCGTCCACCAGGAGGATGGATGTAGTCGGGGCAGGGTCCTGGACAACTAATGGAAGGGGGCAACGGCTAAGGGCATCAGCATGGCCAATCGCTTTTCCGGGTCTGTATTGCAGTTCATAAGAATATGCAGACAAAAACTCCACCCACCGCAACATGCGCGGCGAGAGGACAAGAGGGGTTTGACGGTCGGCTGCCAATAAACCCAATAACGGTTTATGGTCGGTTACAAGGTAAAAAAAACGACCATAAAGGTAATCATGAAACCGTTTGATCCCCGGGACGGCAGCTAAAGCCTCCCGGTCAATCTGACTATAATTACGCTCCGCGGGTGACAAGGTGCGTGAATAGTAGGCAATGGGGGCTTCCGCCCCATTGGGCAACAGGTGACTCAAGACAGCCCCCACCCCATACGGAGAAGCGTCACAAGTCAAAGTCAGAGGCAGACCTGCATCATATTGGACCAAGACGGCATCAGACGTGAGAACGTCCTTAACGGCGTTGAACGAGGCAGCCGCCGTATTATCCCAACGCCAGGGGGATTTAGCGTCCAATAGACGATGGAGGGGCTCTGCGAGGGAGGCCTTGTGCGGTACAAACACCGCGTAAAAGTTAAGGAGGCCCAGGAAAGCCTGCAGCTCGGCCCGATTGGTGGGTGTGGGGGCATCCTTGATAGCTTTGATCTTGGATGGAGCAGGGCGGATTCCAGCAGAATCAATCAAGAATCCCAAAAATTCCACTTGGGGAACCGCCATCCGACACTTATCAGCCCTAAGTTTCAATCCCGCTACTCTAAAACGAGTGAGGACAGCCCTAATCTTTGAGACGAGGTCCTCCTGATCTGCAGCCGCGATCAGGACGTCGTCAAAGTAGGGCACGACTCCATGTAGCCCATGGAGCAATCGCTCCATCAAGCTTTGAAAAATACCCGGGGCAACACTGACCCCGAATTGTAGGCGGGTACACTTAAACGCTCCCCTGTGAGTCACTATCGTTTGGGCCAGGGCAGTGTCCTCGTCAACATGGCATGCAGCAAAGAGGGGGCTGAGGGGTTTTTTAGCAAAATTTTTAAGGAAAATTTTAAAGGGACCCGGGAGGACAGGTGGGGGTTGTAAAAGTGGACCTGGGGGGGTCCAGATAGCGACTGTGCGGGATGATGGGTTGATTAGCTGCAGCAGAGGGGTCGCGAAAGGAAATTTAACCGGGGGGCAGGGGGACGATAGAAAGGGCTGTGTAATTGAAATCTTGAGTGGGAGGGGCAGGTATGACGGGTGCAGGGGGTCATATCAAGTGTCGGGGGTGCGCACACGCTGTCTCCGAGCGATTGCGCACTCCGGGCCCCAATGCGTAACTCGTGTCCTGGGTTGTGTAGAGCCTCAGGCCCAGGGTCCGCGGCTGATGTTATGCAATGCCAGGTCGGTGTTAACAAGGCCCCCCTCATCTGTGATCTTATTTTGGAGGGGGGTGCAGACCTGGCATGTATTACCGAGACCTGGTTGGGCCAAGAGGGGGGGGGTCCCCCTCGTAGAGATGTGCCCGCCAGGTTTCCGTGCATTTCATCAGCCAAGGGCCCAGGGGAGGGGTGGGGGAGTGGCGGTGATCATTAGGGAGAGTCTTTGTCCGAGGGAGACCAGTGTTCCTCAGATAGCCGGATGTGAGTCCCTTTGTGTGAAGTGGGGCCGTGGGGTGCAGATGGGTTTGCTGACTACGTACCTGGCTCCCTGCCACGTGGCAGCGACCCTGCCCGAGCTACTCGACGTCATTGCCGGGGTGGCGGTTGATACCCCCAGACTTATTGTCATGGGGGATTTCAACCTTCCATCTGCAGGTGAGGCGTCAGAGGTGGCTCGGGAGTTCATGGCTTCCATGACGGCCTTGGACCTGACCCAGTTAGTTCAATGGCCCCACTCACATAGGGGGACACACTCTAGACCTGATTTTTATCTCTGGTCAGTGGTTGAATGATCTTGGTAGAGGGGACCTAGATAAACCCTTGTCATGGACAGATCATTCACTCCTTCAACTAGACTTTCCTACCGCCTGCCCCCACCGCAGGGAGACGGAACCGACTAGATGGTTCCGTCCCAGGCGCCTGATGGATCCTGAAAGGTTCCTGACGGAGCTTGGGCCGTTTCCTGAGACTCTAACACACGACTCGACTGAAGAGCTGGTGGCCGCCTGGGAAAGGGCAGCCGCTGGAGCTTTGGACCGTGTCGTGCCTTTGCGGCCTCTGACCCGATGCCGATCTCAATTAGCTCCTTGGTTCTCTGAGGAGCTGAGAGAGATGAAGCGTCGGAAAAGACGTCTAGAGAGCATTTGGAGGACTAGCCAGTCCGACTCCGACCGGACACAGGTGAGGTCTTATATCAAGACCTACCTAGTGGCGATAAAAGCGGCAAAATCTAACCATTTCTCCGCTCTTATCGCATCTGCAGAGAATCGCCCAGCCGCCCTGTTTAGGGTGACCCACTCCCTTCTTCGGGGGGGAGTGCGGGAAGATCCCTTGCAGGGTCGTGCTGAGGACTTTGTGCAATTCCTGCACGATAAAGTCGCTCGGATTCGGGATGGCTTGGACTCCGATTGGATGAGTCCACGGGAGGAGACCGGGGCAGGTCTTGAGAATGTTATCTGGGAAGAGTTTGATCCTGTGGCTCCCGAGGATGTGGACAGGGTTCTGGGTAAGATTAGTGCTGCCACGTGTTTATTGGACCCGTGTCCCTCCTGGTTGGTACTGGCCTCCCGGGAGGTTACACGAGGCTGGCTCCAGGGAATTATAGGTGCTTCTTTGAGTGAGGGTGCCTTTCCTGCCACCTTGAAAGAGGCGGTAGTGAGGCCCCTCCTCAAGAAGCCTTCCCTGGACCCGGCTGAATTAGCCAACTATCGTCCAGTCTCCAACCTTCGTTTTGTGGCGAAGGTTGTTGAGAGCGTGGTGGCACGACAACTTCCCCGGCACCTGGATGAAGCTATCTATCTAGACCCGTACCAGTCGGGCTTCAGGCAGGGGTACAGCACAGAAACGGCATTGGTCGCGTTGGTGGATGATCTCTGGAGGGCTCGGGACAGGGGTTGTTCCTCTGTCCTAGTCCTATTAGACCTCTCAGCGGCTTTTGATACCATCGACCATGGTATCATGCTGCAGCGGTTGAGGGGGTTAGGAATAGGGGGCACCATTCTGCGGTGGTTCTCTTCCTTCCTCTCCGACCGCTCGCAGTTCGTGTTGGCAGGGGGGCAGAGGTCGACCTTGAGGCATCTCGCATGGGGAGTGCCGCAAGGGTCGGTCCTCTCGCCTCTCCTGTTCAACATTTATGTGAAGCCGCTGGGTGAGATCATCCGTGGTTTTGGGGTGAAGTGCCATCTGTACGCTGATGATACTCAGCTATACATCTCCACCCCAGACCACCCCAACGATGCCCTTGATGTGATGTCCCGCTGCCTGGAGGCCGTGCGGGCCTGGATGGGGAGGAACAGGCTCAGACTCAACCCCTCCAAGACCGAGTGGCTGTGGCTTCCGGCGCCCCGATATAGTCAGCAGGTGCCATCGCTGACTATTGGGGGTGAATCCTTGCCCCCCACAGAGAGGGCTCGCAATCTGGGTGTCCTCCTGGACACACGGCTGTCTTTAGAAGAGCACATGACAGCCGTGGCCAGGGGGGCCTTTTATCAGGTTCGCCTGATTCGCCAGTTGCAGCCCTTTCTGGATCGGGACGCCTTGCGCACGGTCACTCACACCCTTGTCACCTCCCGGTTGGACTATTGCAATGCTCTCTACATGGGGCTCCCCTTGAAGAGCACTCAGAGGCTCCAACTGGTCCAGAATGCGGCCGCGCGGGTGGTTATGGGCGCGTCCCGCTGTGCCCATGTGACACCCCTCCTGCGCGAGCTGCACTGGCTCCCAGTGGTCTTCCGGGTGCGATTCAAGGTGTTGGTTACCACCTTTAAAGCGCTCCATGGCATAGGACCCGGGTACCTCCGAGACCGTCTTCTGCCACCAATAGCCTCCCACCGACCAGTCCGTTCCCACAGAGAGGGTCTCCTCAGGGTGCCATCAGCCAAGTTATGTTGGCTGTCGACACCCAGGGGGAGGGCCTTCTCTGTGGGAGCCCCAGCCCTATGGAATGAACTGCCCCCGGAAATTCGTAAGATCTCCGACCTCCGGGCGTTTCGCTGCGCATTGAAGACCCTGTTGTTCCGCCAAGCCGGACTATCAACACAATAGTTTTAAATTGGGTATTTAAATTTATTGGGGTTTTAAATTTGAGCCACCTATTTAATTATTTTAAATTTTATACTGTTGTTTTGTCTGTGTTTTTAAATAGGCTGTACACCGCCCTGAGTCCTTCGGGAGAAGGGCGGTATAGAAATAAAATTATTATTATTATTATTATTTATTATTAACGGGGAGCTGCTGATAAGCTTGAGCCAGATCAAGCTTCGCAAAAACCTTACCCTGGCCCAGTGAATGGAGTAAGTGCTGAACCACAGGGACGGGGTAATGGTTAGCCTGCAATGCCCTGTTAAGTGTCGCCTTGTAATCAGCGCAGATCCTAAGGGATCCGTCTGATTTCAAGGGGATAACTATGGGGGTCTCCCACTTTGAGTGTTCCACCGGTACAAGGATCCCCTGCGCTATCAATTTGTCCAGTTCCTGGTCCACCCTGGCCCGCAGTGCAAGAGGTACCCTTCGAGGTTTAAGTCGCCTAGGAGCCACTTGGGGGTCCAGATTAAATGAAATGGGAAGCCCTGTATATTTACCGAGTTGGCCATCGAACACATCTGCGAACTCGCGAGTCAGTTCAGTGGAGATGTCATAGCTGGTAGCGTGAACTCCGGAGACGCTCAGGTGTAAGGCATCAAACCAGTCTAACCCCAATAGACTGGGAAGGCGGTCCCGTACGACGATAAGAGGCAGGCGACCTGAAAAAGAGCCATAAACAACACGGAACGAACCACAACCTAACGTGGGAATATACTTCCCTTGGTAATCTTTAAGTTTAATCGTGCAGGCTTTAAGACGCCGTTGGGAGAAGGTAGGGAGCAATGCCTTAAGGGTGGGCCATGCAATAATGGAACGGGAGGAGCCCGTGTCGAGCTCCATACGACATGGAAAACCTTCCAGCTGGACCGTTAGATGGATTTTGCTGGCCGTCCCCTGTGAAGAGGCGTGGCTGACCCCCACAGCGTCGACCTCTGCATCCCGATCCTCTTCCACACGATTACCCCGGCGCTCGAATCGTTTGGGCTTAAGGCGCTTGGAAACAGGCTCCCCCGCGTCATCAGGGAGGGGAAAAGCAGCCCGGCAAACCCTGGAAAGGTGACCACGTTTGCCGCACCGGCGGCAAACGGCAGATTTGAAACGGCACTCCGCCCGGTTATGCTGGCCACCACAACCCAGGCATTCGCTCTGAGGAGATTTGCCCGCGGGAGGCGCTCGTTGCTTACGGCCAGACTTGAGGCGGCACACCTCCCCTTCAGGCTCCGAAACGTCGTCCCTGTCAGTGCCCTCATAGTGGACGGACTGCGGAGTAGCAGGCGGAGCCCCCATCCCTCCAGCTTGCGCACGCTGAATGTCGGCAGAGGACTGGGCGGACATCTCCGACGCTCTGGCCTCATCCATTGCGATAGGGAGGGTTAAGTCGGAGCGAGCCAAAAGTCTCCGTTGCAGCTTTAAATCCCGCACCCCGCAGACCAGTTGATCCAGGAGCATATCATCGAGCTCCCTAAACTCACAGTGGAGAGCTGCCGTGCGCTGGGAAGCCATATATGCGTTAACAGACTCCCCTGCCTTTTGAGATCGCTGGTAAAAAGCGTGCCGCCGGGCTATTTTAGAGGGGGCGGGGGCGTAGTGCTGCTTAAGTTTGCCCAATAGTGTCTCCCAGGGTACGGTGAATACCGGTTGCGGCGCGGCCAGGGCCCTGGCGGTGGCAAAGATCTCACGCCCACAGGAGCTTAAGAAGTACCCTCTCTTCCTGGCCGGAGGAAGATCGGCCAGATCGTTTGCATGTAAGAAGCATTCAAACCGTTCAATATATTCATCCCACGTCTCTGTGGCAGCCTCGAATGGCGTGAAAGTGGGGAGAGGGACAGCCATCACGGTATCAACAACCACTGTGACATGCCTCAGCTGGTCTCAGTTCCTGCGAGGGTTCTTTAGGCCGATCCCATCCTCGTCGCCAATTGTTAGATCCGTGAAGACGACACTGAGGCCAGGATTCCGAACAGATAACTTTTTATTAACAGGATCAACAAGTAACAGAACTAACTTGCCCCGCCTGACAGCTGCTTAAATACCCAAGCTGTCAGGCGGTCTGACCAATCCTGAATCAGGCAGCATCCCGCTTAAACAGTTGCTGTGCGCCCCCACCAATCCGAGCCTGCTGATGACGGAGCCGGCGCGGGGCGTGTTTACCCGCGAGGATTCAACAGAACCAATCTGTCTGAACGAGTGGGGGAAGGAAAGGTACGAAGACTGATTATAAATCTTGAATTTAAGGGCAAGTGCATCTTCATCACAGCAAATGTGGAAAATGAACAGGCCTCATAGTAAGAGCCCCTAGCGTGAAACTGAGCACATTGTAAGCCGCCCTGAGTTTCCGGAGAAGGGCGGCATATAAATCAATTTTTTTTAAAAAAAAAACCCTGATTGCTAAACAAATTCCTGCAAGCAATGGAGAAAACAAATATTAAAAGCTTACATTAATCTGTCAACTAAAGAAATGGGATAACTAGAATAATGCTAAAGAAGTGGTTTGGCATTAATGTGATGGAACCTCATATAGATATTGGCAGAAATTCAAATAATATTATTTCTATGACCCACATAAACGGTCAAGGTTTGTGGGCCAGGTTGTTGGATCTAAGTATTAAATGACTTCAGCTTGACTCTAAAACCAACATAAAAGTTGTGGACATAGTTCTTGAATAATTCTTGTAAATGCAATGAAGGCCAGGCAAGGATTGAGCTCAAGAACATCAACCTGAGACAGAAAGATTCATCAAAGAAAAATCTCTTAATATAACCTTTCAATGAAGACAGTGCTAGCACCCTAGGATGGGCTTCTTTTCTGGACTACCTCACAAGACTGACATTAATCTTCCAAGTTTGACAGTATATGCCCTTGCCCTTTTATTCCAAGAAACTTCTGAGAGGATCCTTCTGCTGATTCAGCTGCCTCTTATCTTACCATTGTCTAATTTACAGTTCTTCCTCCTGTCTCTCAAAGTCCTTCCCACATATTAGTACAGCCAGCCTTTAAAGCACAAATGGGAGGTAAATTTAAGATTTTTTCAAGAAAAATACCTTACATTGGAAAATTGTAGGAGGGCCTCAAGGATGATAAGGGGGTAGGACACATTGTTTTTGTGGAAAAGAAAGAATCCATGACAGATCCAGAGGAGATAATTTCCCTCTGCTTTTTTGCATTATATTGCTTATCCTGAAAATGAACAGCATGATATGTATGGATGTATGTATTCAGAAATCTGCTTGTTTGTGAACATAGCACAAAAGCATATTATAAAGAAATTGGTTGCCAAAAATGCTAATTTGAGGAGGAAAGCACATGGAAATGAGTCCAAATTTCCAAGCAGACTCTTTAAAAGAATAAAAACATGAAACAATTATGGAAGAAGAATGGAACAAGCTTTAGGCTGGAAAAATGAGAACCTTAGTGATTGGACTTGACAAATTTGACTGTTCATTCCTGTAGGCATGTCTTTTGCATAAGAAGAAGGGAGCCAATAGGCCACAGAAACATAATTGTCAAGAAGAAAATGGGATCAGTATCATAATTACCAGGTTCACTGAGATAAATGAACACTCAAGCTATGTTTCCAATCCAAGTGAACTGACTGGTTAACCTACAAAGAAGAACATTATAACATAACAAGAGCCATGCTAAATCACACATAAAAGACCCATTAGTCCATTAATACAGTAGCACCTCTTCTCATGATCTCCAGCAACTGGCATTAGAAAGCTGTTGCCTTTCTTAAGTGCAGGATCTAAGGGTCATTCCTTGCCCGGGTGTCAGATGTTTTACAGCCATGTCAAGCTATAAATAAAACTCAAACAGCCACATATATAAGGACCTTAAACATCAGTAAATAGAAGATGCAGTAAAACAAGAATAACTCTATTTTTTCAAAGCAGCCTTTGCACTAGAGCTGGAGAAATTATGCTTTAGTACTGGTAGCATCTGACCAAATTCTCATAACTTTGAACCTGAATGGAACTCATTTGTATAATACCCATGTTGTTTCTCTACCCGAGATGAGTTATGAAGGTCAATACTGTATAATAAAGTGAAATATAAACAGCTTCAATTTAAGCTGATTGCCTCATAGAAGAAATCTACAATGGTTAAGCTTTCAAATAGAACTTCTGCTCAAATGCTGCCCCAGCAATTTTATTTCCCACAGGAAGCATGTTTCATATTTGGCACATCAATCCAAAATCTCATTAATAAGTATTCATATCCTCTAGGGCATAATCTCTCTTCTATAAGAATTGGGTGAGCAAAAATAGATCCATGTGAATTTTGCTACTGAGTAGATGCTTTTTTTTTTCTTTTGCATTCATATAGTTGAGCACAATTTAAAAAAAAAAAATCTCAAAGCCCAAAGAGGTGTTTTTTTTTCCTAGATGAATAAAATAATTCCCAAACATTTCTAAACTTCTCCCAATAGAAGTCTGTCTCTCAATAAGAAATACGATTAATGTTATGTACTTGTCCATATTACAATTACACAAAGTTTTATTTTACATGTACCTGCTGAAAATTTAATATTGATTCTCAGCTTGTATTTATAAAGTACACTGACAGAAGAATATGGATGTGTGCAGTCTCCAAACAGTGTTCTATGTGAAATGTTAATGTTACCTTTACACAGAAAATATTTTCTTTATATTTTGTCCCATGAGTGGCTTGATTTTTGAAGGCATTGTGGGTTCTATCAATATGCACTAACAATTGTCTTAGAGTTTGCTAAGTTGACTCTACTACACCTGCCTTTGCCAGTTACCTTTCAAGATACTTGAACCTTTGATTAAGCCTTTAGAATTTATTGGCAAATGAGATGTTAGAATGAGGTTCAGGTTGGTTAACCCAAGATAATCGATTCTAAATAGATTGCATGCAAACAATATTTCAAGTGGTATTTTTGAGAGTCTCTTCTGCCCCTTCAATACATATAATATATATATATATATATATATATATATATATATATATATATATATATATATATATATATATATATATATATATATATATAAAACTCAGGCAACAGCAGACAATGATATTACAAACATATAAGCTTGCCTGTATTTTTCCATTTATCTTTTATTTGATGGAAGAAGGTCTCTAGTAAGTGAAAGATAGGCTGGCTGTAATGAAGCTGTCTGAAGCAATGAGAATCGCTTGTGCATGGCCAACCACTCTAAATTACTACTGACGGCCTATGCCCGAGGACTCATCAATCGTCCCAAATTCAGCTGTTGGGAAGGGAGATGGAGACCACAAGACCAGACTATAATTATTCTCTACAAAATTCCTGGGTTAATTCTTCATCATCTCACATTTCCTTTTACACAACTTATCATTGATCAAGCCCTGTAATTCCTTTAGCTTATGAGCCAAGGTACATAAAGTAACATCATGATTCTTCCTCACAGCTAACAGCTCCCCTTCAATAATTTCTTTCCTCTTCTAATGAATGATTTGCTATACATTCAATTATTTCACTCCCACATTCTGCTCAAAATAGAGCATTAGTTAACCAAATCCAATCTACATCCATATAAATTTTTCAAAGCATGCATATTATAATTTTTAATTATATTTCACTTGTATGGTGCTTTGTCTTTTTCTAATAATTGTCTGACTTTTACTGAAAGGGAAAAAATCAGTCTGTGATTGTAAATTGAAATGCTAATTTCTAGATATTGCTTCATCCTGAATTAGTTGGTTTCTTTTTCTCATCCATACAATCAAACTTCCAGTGTATTATTCTGTTACTTTTACTTGGTTGTAAGCCATCTGGACTAACCTTTAAGCAAGATGGGAGGCATATAAATTTAATAAAGAAATAAATTATCTTTAATCCTATTTTTTTGTCATGAATACTACAATTTCTTATCTGGTAGGGTCTGGTGAGTTGCAACATTTTCAGTTGTAACAAAAAACCTCCAATAATCCTATGATGTTCAGTCCTCAAGATAACTGGGCAATCATAAATGGCATTTGTTTTACATGTACTCAGGGAACAAGCTCAGATGTTAGACATCTGTTCCTGTGCTGGAAATGGATTTAGTTTTTGCCCATTCAAATGAAGTAGTTCTGAGTTTCTTAAGGTTCAGAGCATTATTTCTGTGAATTAGGAAAAAAAAAAACTGTAGAAAGTTCTTGTCCTTGCATCTTGCTTTACAACATCCACAGAGATTTGGCTGGGCTCTTATAGATTCAGACTTTCAGGAAGGGGAACTGGGATTGGAAAATCATTGAATGGATTCCACTAGTTGCATAAGATCTGGGTGATTTTCTGGACATATTCATATACTTTTCTTGGCAAGATTGCAGAAGTAGTTGCATGGATGTTGACTTTCTAGTCTAATTTATAGCGGTTTCTGGGCATTTCTCCTTCAAATACCAAGAGCACAGACCTTTTTTATTCTTTTGAAATCACCCAAAGTTATTATGACTAAACAAGGACCTTGAAGCCAATAATTGCCACAATTTTCCATACCCTTCTCTGGAACCCTTCGCCCTGGTACAGCATTTCTATCCAGCTCTCGTGTGCTTTGGAAAAGCCTTGAAAACCTTTTAGCTAGAAGGATTGATATGGTCAGGCTCCCTGACACATGGTTTCTATTGTTTCACCATGAGTTTTGTTTTCTGCAGTGTAGGTGTCTAGTAATCTTATTGTTTGTTATAATTTCTTCTCTTTTCTATATTGTTTTAATCCTATGAATTATATTTTATAAGCAGCTGAAGAATGTGATTGCAATTGAGCGGAGTCTAAAGGTAAAGGTTCCCCTTGCACATATGTGATAGTCCTTCCCGACTCTAGGGGGCGGTGCTCATCTCCATTACGCAGCACTAGGGATTCGACCCACTGAACAGCCGACATTTCGATCGACAAGCTCAGTGTCTTAGCCACTGAGCCACCACATCCCTCTGAAGGGGGTCTATAAGTGTTATAAAATACATAAATGATTTCACATGTCTAGAGAAAAAGGTAGAGGTAAAGGCTTCCCTTATCCAGTCAAGTCTGACTCTAGGGCCATGATGGCAAACCTATGGCACGCGTGCCACAGGTGGCATCCAGAGCCATATCTGTGGGCACACGAGCATTGCCCTAGCTAAGCTCCAGTGCGCATGCCATCTGGCCAGCTGATTTTCAGGCCTTCTGAAGTCGGGAAATTGGCTGTTTCCAGCCTCCGGAGGGCCTCCAAGGGGATGGGGAAGGGAGGTTATAAAGAAGCTTGTTTATAGCTGCTGCAAAAAGTCTATTATCTCTACTTCTCTAAGATTCTTCATTTTTTTTCTAACTGTGTTGTCTTTTGTACTTTTTCTTTTACCTTTCTTCCATGTGTGTGTGTGTGTGTGTGTGTGTGTGTGTGTGTAAAAACCTTTTATTAAAATTGCATATTAAAAAAACAAGACAGCACTGATGAACTGAGAGAAATATCCACTTGTTCCATATCTTATTTCATTCTCTCTCTCTCTCTCCCCGCTCTCTCTCTCTCTCTTTTTTTTTTTTTTTTTTTGCTTTTTAAAACTTATTTTACCTTAATTTGTTAGTCAATGTTAACTATTCCCATGGTTCCTTGAAGATAATTTAATAGCCATAATATCCTGCGCATCCTGGAAATCAATCAAATCTCTCAAGAAAAGACAAAAGAAAGGGGGAAAAGAAAGTAATGAATCAGAACAAGTCCAGGCTTATAGATTCAACCTCAAAGCCACTAATGAAAAATTGGATATAGGTAATGAATTGTAAAAACATACAGGGCAAAATTGCAATTTTGGAATCAGCAATAAAAGCAGCATCTCCTAATTGGGCAAAATATAAGCAGCCTTTTAATATCCTAGTTTCCTTTCCATTCATTTATTTTCACCTCTTACTTCCTCTGCATTCATGAAATATCTGCTTCTTCTCAATCTTGGCATGATGAATATTATACAGAAAACTTAGCTACAGTTAATTAAACCCCCATTTGTTCAGCAACTCTCCAATGAGAGAGAAATTCCAATGAGGAATTCGGATACGGTTTTCTAATTCCTTTTTCATGTGGTGTATGGTAGGTATTGGTGTGTATGCTGCATAAGGAAACAGCCTTCCAATATGATGATAAAGAAATATTTTCCATCATAACTTCTACGTACAGGAATCTTGCAGCTAAAGGTGTGTTTCTGAATCTATAGGGAGAAAATGAGAAGTACCACTATAGCAACCTAAATTATACAATAAAGCCTCCAATTAACACACTAATTGGAGAAGGGGATGTCCTGTCCATTATTCTAAGTATGATGTTATGGTGAATTTTCTCATTTGTGTGATATCACTAAACAAATAACATAATATATGCATCATTCACATCATGAGGTAACTACACAAATCATGCCATGAATCATGCTGTGTAATTTGTCATATCGTCAAGTTAACTAAATCACCAGAGAAATATGGTCTGTTGCCTTCAAAGTACAGGGTATCGAGGCCCGCTAAACTGAGTTTCCACTATAAATTTAAAATGGGCTTTGTACTGTTATTAGCCATCCTCCCTAATCTTTAATTAAGAACTTATCTGTAATGTTATCTGCAACCAGGATACCATGAAGTTAATATTAAGCTGTCATATGAATGGGTGATTGCTTTGTGATAAAATACATAATTTGCATGAAAATGCCAAATATACAGGCATAAATATTCTGACTGGAAAAAACTTCTGCCAGAGATCACATAGAACTCCACATGATGCTCTCAGTTTAACATTAAAATCTGCCCCAGATCAAATGTCTGACAAGAATTATTGCCAGGAAGCAGGGGGAAGGGATGTAATAAGAAAAAGTAATGTCTCAACCACCACTGGGTCTACCCTGCTCATAATGGATTCATCAGTATTGAGGAAATGGATATCCCAATAAAAACAAAGAGTTTTTGTTGTGTTACAACCAGTTTACATAAATATATTTATATATTTATTATAATATATACCCACGTTTCCCTGAAAATAAGACATTCCCTGATAATAAACCCAATCAGGCTTTTGTGTGCATGCACTAAAATAAGTGCTCCCCCCCCAAAATAAGCCATCCCCGAAAATAAACCCTCCCCAAAAATATTTAACTGCATGCGCAGCCGGTCCCCACCACTTCCTCTGGTTAGGGTTAGGGAGACAGAACTGGAAATCAGATAAGATGGCAAGAGGAGCCCCATCTTGCTCCACGCACCCCAAAATAATAAAACATCCCCGAAAATAAGGCCAAGTCTTATTTCAGGGTTCAAAAAAATATAAGACAGGGTCTTATTTTCAGGAAAACACAGTAATATAATATAGTTATAATATAAATACATATTATTTTTATAAAATGTTGTGTGTGTGTGTGTGTGTGTGTAGTACTATCAGACTTTTTATTTATTTTATTTTATTTTAATGATACCTAACTCTAACCAATTCTGGCAGCTGTAATGATAGGTGGGAATGACCTTGGGAGACAGGCAGAAGAGGTGCAGGCTAGACAGCTGGTGTGCAAAAGAAGGAAAGACGATGTGGGAAATGTGGGAAAAATTCAGCAGAGACCCTCCTAGTTTTCCAAAGATTAAAAGAAAATGAGGGAAGAAATACTTTCAAGTCTTGCAAGATCCTGTTAATGTAACCTTACAATAAAGATGGAGCTAGTAGTCCTTGTTGCGCTTCTTGTCTGATCTACTCTGAAGGATTAATATAAGCTCACAACAGTAAAAAGCAACACAGGAAGAAGAAATTACACTGGAATGAAAAAGAACTACAAAACAGTTAACAAGGCAATTCAGGCAACATGAAACATTGCAATCAGGGGAGTTCCACCACTCGTCTCCACAGCCTGACAGAATAGCCAGGTTTTCGAGACTTCCCTAACGCTATTCAGGTGGGGGGAGCATACAAATCTCAGAGGAAATCTCATTCCAGAGAACTTTCCCTTAATCCATACATTCTGTCTTTTAACATTATGGCTCAAATAGTGGCATGCAATAGCCTTTTGGTAAATTTTAAATTATAGCAACCTAAATATATACCGCTTTATCCTGCTATGACAAGGCATTTGGGACCTCAGTCTCTTAATATCTCTCAGGACAGGCATTTTTGTACCTATAAGGATCAGACTGAGGAGCAGGCAGAGAGGGTTTGTGCCTAGTTCCTAAAATATATACAAGTTTCAAAAGATGCCAAGAATAGAAAATGATATCAAAGTGTGCACAGGTTATTATGTGGGTTTATTCTGCCTAGATGAGCTTCTTTGGAAGGTTTAATTAGCAGTGAACTGAACAACTGGTTCTGCATACTGAACGTCTCTGTTAACATAGTATCTATTTTGTCACTGTTCAAACTCAATTAATTCCCTCCTCATCACGTACTGCTGTGACTTATCACAGTTGCACGTTGAATCTTTAACTTGGCCAGCTATGGCTGGAGCTGCCAATAGGCCTATTTTGCTGCCCCTCTAAATTGCATAAGCAGTGCCGTCTTAGGCAAGTCATTAATGATGTTTAGAGGAAAGTGCTGTGGAGAAATAGAAAGTAATAGCCTTCACATTGATTTTTCAGAAACAAATGGAACTTGGCCATAATCAAGTGGAAAGCTGTTTCAATGAGTCCCAGAGGTAAGATGAAGGCAAATCAAACTGAAGCCCAGCAGCCAGATGAGAAACTCCATTGCACAGCCCTTCCTAACATTGTGGCACTTTGTGTTATAAGAGCAGCTGGAGGTCTAAAGCATGATCAAAGTTCCTTTGTGAGGTGGGTGGCAGGCGATGACAGTGTGAAATCTGGTCTGAATAACTTTCTTTCTGAATAGAAAGATTCACATCTATCTCCAATTCAATTACATTCAAATATTATATCAATATTATGTTGAATGTGTTCAAGGATCGCGCCCAATAACTCCACAAGCAAGTATTCATCAAATCAGGTACAGTTTATTAACAAGGCATCTTATCATTACAGGTACAAGGCTGGATCTGCTGTAGGACCGCATGGCTGACCCTTAAATACCCCCTGGGCATGGCTAAGGTAAGGAGGGGTTATTGGGTTAGGGTGGACCTTGGGGGTTGGCTTGCCCAACCCCCCTGCTTCTAGCCCTGGGTCAGAGGCAAGGCATTTATTCCTGACATATTAGAAGTATTCAATAATCTTCTATGGGTTTGTACAACCATGAACACATCCTGTCAACTTCTTCTTCCTGCCATGTTTCCATGATTCTGCTTACATTGGATCCTCAGGGCACAAGGAAAGCAACCATAAGAAAGAATATCCTTATCTGTGCTGATGTTAAAGTAGCATTTCCCCCTTATTCAGTCTGACTTTGTCATCCATTTCCTGGAAGGGAAGCGAGCTGAGTGCTATGAAATAGGGATAGCAGAGACAGAATGGAGATCAGCGACAAGTAGAGCAAACTGAATGTCAGTAGTTTTCTGCTAATTAAAGATGACTTTTGGCAAAGCTCATTCATTGCAAACAGGGAAAGAATACATTGCACTGAAAGATTGTCCAATCATAAGCACAGGCCACTAACGGTATCTGGACTATAGGAGTATCCAGTTACATATTCTCACTCCACTGCGAATGTAACCGTCAGTCATATTTTTTTCCTAAAATTTGAACATAATGTTTTCAGCAAATTCCTGCACTTTGATGGATTATTACACAGAGGCAGAAATGCCTCCTTGACTCATTTTCCTCCTTTTTCTCAAGAAGACCAGCTGTAGCTTCCACTTTAGTTCTTTCTCAGTGACATACAGTGGTGAAATCCAAATTTTTTTACTACCGGTTCTGTGGCCATCGCTTGATGGCCATGGTGTGGTTTGGTGGGCATGGCAGGAGAAGGATACTGCAAAATCTCCATTCCCACCCCACTCCAGGGGAAGATACTGCAAAATTCCCATTCCCTCCCCACTCCTGGGGGAAGGATATTGCAAAATCTCCATTCCCACACCACTCTGGGACCAGCCAGTGGTGATATTTGCCAGTTGTCCGAACTACTCAAAATTGCGGCTATCGGTTCTCCAGAATCTGTCAGAACCTGCTGGATTTCATCCCTGGTGACGTACCAGTTGTAAGGCTTGCTTGACATGGAGGATGTCACTGGTTTGAAACTTGCCAGAAAGATTTCTTCCTTTGAATGTATCACCATCCTCATATCATGTCGGATGTCTTCTTAAATGTCTCATCCCAAATCAGATGATATCTATGACATATAAAAAGGTAAAGGTAAAGGTTCCCCTTGCACATACGTGCTAGTCGTTCCCGACTCTAGGGGGTGGTGCCGTTTCAAAGCCAAAGAGCCAGTGCTGTCTGAAGATGTCTCCATGGTCATGTGGTCGGCATGACTAAATGCCAAAGGCACATGGCACACTATTACCTTCCCATCAATGGTGGTCCCTATTTTTCTACTTGCATTTTTTATGTGCTTTTGAACTAGGTTGGCAGAAGCTGGGACAAATAACAGGAGCTCACCCCATTATGTGGCACTAGGGATTTGAATTGCTGACCTTTTGATCAACAAGCTCAGCATCTTAGCCACTTAGCCACCGTGTCCCCTCTACAACATATATAAGATTGCAATTTAGGAATATAAGAGGGATAAAAGGTAATATGCATGAATTAATTTAAAAAATAAAAAATAAATGTATTGTGCATGTCTATGAAATTAAAAGGAAGGGAAAGAAAGTTAATAGAAAGATGATCCGATCTTGTTGAGCACATTTGATTAATACATGTAGGGAAAATAAAATGCAGATTTTAGTTATGAATGAAATTGCAAAAATGTGTGTCATAAAGTGTCACCTAGGTTGTGGTAAGAGCATATGAAAGCAAACATTAATAGCTGATGGATGGTGATAATGAAGAAGCCATGTTGTGTTTTGGGGCAAATGTGCAATATTTTTCAATACAAAAGAGTTGTTTCAATACAAGATGGGTGGCAATAAATTTAATAAATAAAAGAAACATCCTGAATGAATGCAATTCTTAGAAAGTTGTACTGTTAGGTAACATGAATGGATAGGTGACAAGTACATGACAAAGTATAAGAAAAGTGAGTGGTCGTGCAAAGATCAAGGAATGAGTGACAATAGTGATTGATTGATTGATTTTATTAAATTTGTTTCCCAACCATCTCCCCACCAGGTAACTCTGGACAGCTTACAACATTAAAATGATTAGTAATTAGTGGTCATCTTCTTAGAAACATATCTGTTCATTTTAAATTACATTGCTGAAGCATATATATTCATATGGACCCATGGAAGATGAATGAATTAAATGAATTATTCAATTCAATTCAATTCAATACACCGCCCTGAGTCCTTCAGGAGAAGGGTGGTATAGAAATAAAATTATTACTATTATTATTATTATTATTATTATTATTATTATTATTATTATTATTATATTATAAAGAACTATTGAAATAATTAGGGCAAGGACTGACCCTGAATTTTGGATAAGTAGGTGAAGAGTGAATTGGGGGGCGGGAACAGATGTAGAAGAACAAGGAAAATAATGAACAAAACTTCATTAAAAGTATAATAGTAGGATAAAGAAAACAGGAAAAGATGTGAAAATATAGATTAGTTTTGCCCCCTAAAAATAAATGTGAAGTGAAATTTGCCTTGAACATAGTGAATAAAACAATCTTTCTCTCTCTCTCTCTCTCCCTCTCTCTGTCTCTCTCTCTCTCTCTCTCTCTCTCTCTCTCTCCCCTCCCTCCCTCCCTCCCTCCCTCCCTCTCCATCACACACACACACACACACACACCAATGGTGGGTTTCTACCAGTTCGCTCTGGTTCAGGCGAACCGGTAATGGCAGCAGTGGGAGGCTCCGCCCATCTGCTCAGATGTCATCACGGATGCTCTGCACATGCACAGAAGGTTCTGCGCATCCGCAGAAACACCATGTACACTCCAATTTCGAACCAGTAGCGAAGGTAAGTGGAACCCACTACTGAGCCACACACACACCTCATAGAATGTAATTTAGAAAAGCAAGGAACAAAAACCAAGAAAATGCTGAGTCATTTGTGCACATAGAAATTATTTAAGAAGTAGGCATAAAGGGGTAAACTTTCAAGTGACTGGGATGAAAAAATAATGATTCAGTTAAAAGGAGTGAATATCTGAAGGAGTATGTTAGAAATTGATAGGAGGTTTTAAAGAGTGTGATGGAAATGTTACAAATGTTAATGTCCAATGAAACATGATGAATAATAAGTCATAAGTATGTGAGAATATTGATAAATAGTAAGGATGCAGTTATAGAAAGTGTAACAAGAGAAAAGTTAAGGTGTGAATAAGATTTGCTAATGGAACAGCTGCCTGGCTTATTTAATGTGTGCATAAAAACTAATCTGTCTTCTAAACAAAAAGAAAGATAGTAAGTAGCCAATTCTGAGTATGACAGCTGACTTCCCCAGAGATTTCTCAAACAGGGTCTTTTTCAACTTTCAGTACTCTGTGTATATAGTAAAATAAGTATACAGACAGACACATGAACAGTACAACGAGAAACAATAGTAAATTTTTACAATATGAAACTATTAATGATCTCCTTAGAGATGCAGGACATTTCTTAAGACCAATACTTTCTTTTTTGCAAATACTGTATACAGTACTCAACTCTAGTTTGTTTCTGCCAATGTCTCACCTAAGTGGCTGCTGGGTCGTGCCTTCAAGAGTCAGATCTGCCATCTGCTTTATGCTTCTCCATGTTTCTCCCTGGCTGTCCAGGCTCAGAGTCCAACATGCAATCACATCACTGGATAGACTTTTTAGTCTCTACACTAGCTCAGCTGCAAATCAGTATTCTGGACTTCCTCACATAATGGCTCATGCCTTATTTTCTTGCTCAAGAGTAGTTTTTCTGTCAACTGTGGGGAAGCGGGGGCTCCCATCGTGCTAATACCAAACATTCTTCCTTTTTCTTTTTTCTTTTCTCCATATTTTCCTTGCCAAACCCAAAGTAGGGGACTTACATATCTTTCTGAGCTAGATCTCTCCCTCATTCACCAAACTAGCTTCCTTTTCCTTTGTTCTTTCAACTGTATGCTAGGGAAAGCACATAACCCTGGGACACTGCAACAGCGGTGAAATCCTCTGAAGTCTGCAATTGGTTCTGTGAGTCTGCTACCAAGCACGTGCTTTGAGCACGCATGCGCACTTTGCACTAAAAAAGCGCTTAAAAAGGAACATTTTGAAGACTTCGAAGTCTGCAAAGGTAAGTAGAAAAGCAAGGAGGGGGAATCTGCTGTGCCACACAATTTAGATTAGCTAGACATCAGGAAATCTGATGATTCTAGCTAATATAATCCGCAGGTCACAGCTGAACGTCACCCAGCTGATTGTCAGAAATATCGGTTCACCCAAACCGGTAGCATTTTTTACTACCGATTCAGGAGAACCGGTCCGAACTGGTAGCATTTCACCCCTGCACTACAACCATCATAAATGAGTCAAATGCTAAGCATCTGAATTTCGATCACATGATCATGGAGATGCTGCAACAGTTATAAGTGTAAAAACAATCATGTCCCTTTTTTCAGTGCCATTGTAACTTTGAACGGTCACTAATGAACTGTTATAAGTCAAGGACTACCTGTAGATAATACATTATAGTTATTTTTAATCACTAAAGGTTACTTTCTGTATTGTCTTGTTCTTTGTATGGGACACCAGTGCAGATGGCCTGATCTTTCTCATCTTCAATGGTCCTTAATCTTGGGGTGCTTGCATTACCACCTGGTGTCAAGAAATTGGGGTGCTCTCATTTTTGCAGGAGTCGATGGAGGATTCCAAAAGCAAGATAAAACAAACATTTTTGTGAGATGTTGCTCTTAAAAATAGATGTGACTAAACTTTGGAGTTTATGTAAGATGGTTGGAAACTCCCTTGAGATAGAACATCCATGCAGATCTCACTGCTGGAAGGTGTTGCATATTGGCCAAGTGTAATGGGGTCTGTCAGCTGTAATCTCTTTAGCAGGCAGAGTTCCCTAAGATCTTTTGTCCTTCTTTTGCTCTTCCGTATTCTTGAATATTCTTTGATTGTTGTGTTATGTTACTTTCTCATACTGCCTTGGGATAAATCCTTAAGTACTAATTTTGCTGTAATCATTGCTTCTGAAACCAGAAATACATATAAGCCCACCACCATGGTACGCTAATATTTAGTCTCTCCGGGTAATTTTCTTCAGGTAAGAGAATAAACAATGCAAATGGAGAAGGGAGAGAAAACATGGCTGATAGTTAAACCATGAATAAGGGGCCTGGTATATAACAGAATATGGCTTGAGCTTCAACCACAATTTTCCTTCTCCTTTCTCTCTCCCTCTTGTTCTGTTTATTAACTTGCCTGAGAAAGAGAAATCAAAATGTTTCTGTGGTATTATGTGACCCTGAGCTGGCCTAATAATATCTAATATAGATTTGGGAGTATTTCTTAGAGCCAAGCGTAGCCCTGCTTCTTTTATTCTGAAGCAAATCACAAAATATATTTATCGTTTGGGGGTGATTTTTGTGTGTGTTTATTTGCTGGCTTGATATACTGTGGGTGAAAGCTATAAAGAAACATGTTTGTCTCAGGAATAAGGAAGAGCCTAATCACTTTCCTTGTTAGCTAGCATTCTTTTGGATTTTATTGCCAGCATGTACCATTTCTTTACCTGATTAACCCTAAACCAGGAAAAGCTAAGTCTGTTGCATTTAAGTGACATGGACTTGGATATCCCACACTTGCACTGATAGCACTACTGCCTAGATCTTCAATTTATGATACCTCTCTACAATGCAACACATACCACAAAGCAATTCAACTAGGAATTCCACAATAATTCAAACTAAACCTTTTCTGCCTTTTCTGGACATGTGAACAGATTTGTACATATCGGTGAAAGTTCACAACTCAACAGTTCATTAGTAGAACAATGTCTGCACAAAGACATACTTAGACACAAGTCTCCTTGGCTATAATAACCTTATGTCAGCTATCTTTTAATATAAATGCAATCTTGATTATTTAGGAACTTGTGTTTCCAAGTGTAAATGAGCTTTTTTTCTTCTTTTTTAATCACACTATTCTCCACAGTCCTTCCCTTAACACGGTGAAAATTCCTTTCAAAACTCACAAAGAGAGAGATTTTGATAAGCTATCACCTTGTTCAATGTCTCCCAGAGGAGCTCTATGGGGAATATATACCAGACAAAGTCTTGCATTCATGCATATGAATTTGATAATGCATTAGACTCACTTGCACTCTCTTCCAAGATATAAAAATTCAGACAGCAGCATAGATATAGCTATTGCAGGGCTCCAGAGGCTTTAGCAACCTTTTTTTTTTCTAATTGATGTGCTTGATTTCTTCTGGGGCAGATTTTTCCTCATCAGTTCTTTTATGATGCTTTCATTCTTTCATCTCCCGGAAACCCTTTCCCAACCATGGTTCTTGTGACTACTTTCTATTATAAGTTTCTTTGCTTATATGAGAGAATGAATGATATTTATAACACAGAATTTTCTCCCTTAATATTGTTTCTATAGATGAGTCCAAAACATCAACCCCAATTAGGAAGTGTGATGGAAGTTAACTGACTGTAGGTAATGGAATGTGAGGGCGACATTGGGGAAAGTGGGGGAAAGAGATGCTGCCTAGGAATCAGACAAGAAAGCCCCCAATGGATTAACAGTCAAAGGAAAAAACTTAAGGAAAGACCAGCCCTAATTGTTCAGATGATTAAAAGCAGCACCGGGAAATTTGTACTTTCAGATTTGCAAGATTTTGTGGATGTAGCCAGTGGTGGGATTCAGCCAGTTCGCACCACTTCGGGAGAACCGGTTGTTAACTTTTTGAGCAGTTTGGTGAACTGGTTGTTGGAAGAAAACATTAGGGCAGAGAACCGGTTGTTAAATTATTTGAATCCCACCATTGGATGTAGCCCTACACCATTTAGCTCATCTTGTTGTGGTTTCCTCTCTGGTTTATCTGGGAGGGCTGACACTGGTCAGATATGTCAACTGAAAAGTTGATTGGCTTTCAAAGGTTGATTGCTATTTGACCTAAGTCAAATGTTACCAGCTCTCCCTTAAGCAGCTGCCTTTATTCTTTATTTTAATTTTATCCCACCTTTTGATTCAAGTTAATCGCTGAAGGTAGCTTACATTAAAGAATAGAGTCCCTTAGAAGAATGTTTACTGTGGGAGTTGGTTTGTATTGATAGTTTATTAAAAATGTCATTTATTAAGCTAGAGGGGGGTTGGACAAGGGAGGACGGGAGAATCTGATAGCAAAGGCTAGAATTATAGTCCTTAATTTTCAACCATGCTGGAGTCAGGGTTACCTACTCTCTTTGTTCTGCATAGTGTCCCTCCCTCCCCCCTCCCTCTCTCTCTCTCTGTCTCTCTGTCTCTCCCTCTCTCTCTCTCTCTCACACACACACACACATAACACACACAACTCTGTGGAAGGAAGAGAAATTCAGTGTTCTTAAACTAATTAGGGTATTCCCTTAAGCCATGAAGCCTTACCTTCTCCTATGGGTTATCTGCTATGAACAGAAATAACAACAGCAAGAATAGACTGGACAGAGTGAAGCACAAACCAACCAAGCATACAAGGAATGATTATCTTAATACAAATCATAAACCAGCATGTGTCTGGAAACTGGTTGAGGCTTTCTTTCTGAGGAGGAAAACGCTTGCAGCCCAAAACACCATTCAGTAAAAACTCTGGAATAATTGAACATTGTTTATAAGACAGTATTTTTTTTAAGTAGCATAATTATCCCCTGTCCATTGTTAACTCTTCACATAAAGTCCATAATCTAAAGATTTGATTAACATTAGGCAATCTTTAATAAGCACTTCACCAGTGAATTGACTACCTTATGTTTGTCTGGTAAAATGCTAATCTAGTCTGCTTAATGCCATCCTCTGCTGGATTTATTCAAAAGGAACAAAATCAAATTAAAAAGTGGGGTGGGGAGAAGAGACATTATAAGATAAAAGTATCTACAGCTTCTTGGAATTCCAAGTAAATGAACTAGGATGACATTTTGGTTAAAAACCAGTGAAGGGACAGATAAAAACAATAACATTACTAGTATCTGCTATTAACCCACACCACCAAGGATAAGGTGTGGATTTTGCTTTCCAGAGGCAAAATTCAGGTCTTCTAAAAACACATGAAGCAAAGGACTTTATTTCCAGTAAAAGAGACTAAACTGAATAATACTTCAGGTATTTGCTAGCATCTTACAATACCATGATTCTTTTTCACACCTGGGTTTTGTGGAGGTTTCTTTTTTCTTATTTGTGTGAAAGCAATGCTACAAAATTTGGGGTCTGAATTCTAATTTAGTTTTCCCTGACCTATTCAATGATTCTTTATTGAAATTAAACATTTCAATCTATTCTCATGCTTCTTGAATTTTGCTATATTTTCTATTTTTTTATGGAAGCTTGGGCATCGTTTCATAAATATGAACTCATGAGAAGTTTCGCTTAAATTGTAATGTATGTTACAGTTTATAATCTGAAATATCTATTCATGCAGATCTGTACAGAATAGGCTCTGATGCACCCTCAACATTATAATTTTGTTTTCTTGAGACAGCAGAGTCCTGTTTGGAGTAAGATGTAAGTCGCCATAATACATGGGCATTCCATTCTCAGTCATATACCATAATGGGATTTGCTTGATTTAAAGCTGTGCAAACAATTCCTCATCATTGTGTAAATGATGCCTTTCTGCAATATGGTAAAAAAAAGAAAAAGTAGTAAAAACAGTGCTAAACTACCATATGATTGCAAAATGCACATTACTATGACAGGAAAAATATTAAGGTTTATCTATACATTAATGAAGAAGGGATGCAGTTGCTCAGTGGCTAAGATGCTAAGCTTATCGATCGAAAGGTCAGCAGTTCAGCGGTTCAAATCCCTAGAGTCATGTAATGGGGTGAGCTCCTGTTACTTGTCCCAGCTTCTGCCAACTTAGCAGTTTGGAAGCACGTAAAAAATGTAAGTAGAAAAATAGGAACCACTTTTGGTGGGAAGGTAACAGCATTCCGTGCACTTTTGCCATGATCACGGAGACATCTTCAGACACCGCTGGCTCTTCGGCTTTGTAACAGAGATGAGCACCACTCCCTAGAGTTGGGAATGACTAGCACATATGCGTGAAGGGAACCTTTACTTTTACTTTATACGTTAATGAACTTGATTACCTGACTAGAATAGAGAAACACATTTCTGCATTTTCAGGGATGGGGGGATCCTGCTTTGTTGGAATCATGATTTTGATACAAATATTCTAATTGCTATTTTAATTAGTTTAATTAATAATTAACATAAGATCTTTCTGAAGGGTCTGGCTCAGTTCTGCAGATGAAACCGTTGCATCTGTGGAAAATATGAGACAAGTCAAGACCACTTATGCAAAATGGCTTCAGCTGAATTTATGCATCATATTTCATATATACAAAGTGTAATTTCCTGAGAGTGCATTTGTTGTGGTCAGCAGGGCAAGCGACCTGAGCATAATGAAACCATTTAGAACATGTTGTGCGCAGAAGAGGTGGAAATTTGCACGTTGCAACTGGCAGAAGGAGAGGCACCCACAATATTGGAAAAGCTCTTTGCTACTGATGAACACTTTCTCTAAGGGGTCATCTGTATGTTAATCTTTGCCAGTGCAAAGATGTCCCACTAATCGTTCAATTGGGACATGAATGCCTGATGTTGCTGTTGTCTCCCCCACCCTATGAAGTCAGAGTCCTCTTGTCTTTCAGTGCTCCTTTTCCTAAGTGATGTTCCTCCAGTTCTCTAAGGACAGGTTGTTTGGAACAGCCAATCACCTGCAAATCATTTCAAGTAACTTTAGATTTAGAGATCTGCACTGTTACTATTGGCAACCTGTGGCTACTCTGGGCACAACTCTGTCTCTACATATTACATGATTGCTGCGCATGTGGAGCCATCTGCCTTTTGGCAGAAGAAGAATCAAGATTCTCCTAGAGTTTAAAAAAAAAATTCTCCCACATCTCTTTGCCAATCCATTTTTGGCAGAAAAGTAGAAAAGGAAGAAGAGGAAGGAAGCTTGGAGTTCTTGGAGTTGGAGTTCTTCTGGCTCCAAAAAGAACTGCTTCTGCCATATAAAGTCTGCTTCACATAGGAGATTGCCAATGGAGATGCTTTCCCCCGCCTCACCCCCCCCCCGCCACAGAGCAGAGCTGCTCACCCTCCTAGAACTTAAGTGCTGACTGAAAGAAAGCAAGAAAAGAAATACTGTAAGAAGAAAACAAAGGGGAAAAATGAAAAAAAGGCAAAAAAAAATCTAAAGAAGTTAAGAGGCATATTTGTAGTGAATACACCAGTGGTGGGTTCCTCCGGGTTCGCGAGAGCCGGTAGCGGTGGTGCTATTATGTCACTGAACCGGTTCTCTGTCTTCGGGAGCTGGGCCTCCCAGCCTGCCCCTGCATTATTCTGACCTTATATATCTGCTTTTTTCGCCCAGCTGAGAGGTGCGGCAGAGCGGATTGCTGCACCTCAACTGGGCAGATTCGCAACGCGCTTGCGCGAAGCACAAGTTTGGTGTGCCTGCGAGCGAACCGAGCATGCGCATGGTGATCGCGCACAAAGTGCACGACCAAAGAGGCAATCGCACGCGAAGCGCGACACAAAGAGAACCGGTAGTAAAGCAGGTTAGAACCCACCCCTGGAATACACCTCTGAAAGGTCTGTTAAAATATCCCCAACTGGCTTTGGTAGTATCCCAGATATAGAATTGATTGAGGCAGTCCTGGGAATCAGCAAAAGTAACTTTGAAGGGGAGTCATAGAAGACCTAGAACCGAGATGGCAAACGTATGGCACGCGTGCCAACTGTGGCACGCGGAGCCTTATTGGTGGGCATGCGATTGTTGCCCTAGCTCAGCTCCAGCATGCATGTGCACACCGGCCACCTGATTTTTGGGTCTTCCGGTCCCACCGGAAATCAGGAAACTGGCTGTTTCTGACCTCCAGAGGGCCTCTGGGGGTTGTGGGAGGCCGTTTTCGCCCTCCCCAGGCTCCAGGAAAGCCTCTGGAGCCTGGGGAGGGCGAAAAATGGGCCTACCGGGCCTACCGGGCCATCACGTGCAAAAAGCAGGGGGTCGCATGAGAGGGGGTCATGTGCGCATGCGCGGAAGGGCAGGGCATATTGAATTATGGATGTGGGCAGAAGTACCTGCGACCCCCCCACACTCCCCCCGCTTTTGGCACGTGACGGCAAAAAGGTCAGCAATCACTGGCCTAGAAAGTCATCAAAAGGAAATGAAATTGGAAAATGAAAATGGGGGGAGGGTTAGAAAAAAAAGTAGTAATCTTTCCTTTCCCTTTCGCCCTATTTTCTCAAGTGTCACCCAACCAGCAGCCTTTCTTCCATGTTCAAGCTCCGGATCAAGTCACTTAGATCAGCACTGGTTGAGGAAGAAGAGTAGAAGAAAGTTGTGTCCAGAGCAGCTACTCTGCTAGCTGTCAGAGAGAGGCTGGTAGATGGGTCTGGGACTTCTACATAAATAATAACACATAACATAAATATAGTAGGATGGATGGATGGGGATTAAGGAAAGCTAGGATAGAAAATGCATAGGATAAGAATATATAAATTGGTAGGCTAAGCAGGTGAACTAAAATTCAGTGGCAGAAAATATGATGAGCATTTGAATCAAGTTGCTGCCTGATGATAAAGTGGAAAAAGAATTGGGAAAGAAAGACAAAAGTGAAAGGATCCAGACCACTTAGCAGTTGGTTGGAGCGAGCTGGAGATGGAAGGACTCTACAGTACAAAATCTAGAATAATAGCAATGGAGCTGTAAAAAGAGGAGCAGGGAGAAAGGGGACCCAGTCCCCACTTCTCTCCCAACCAGAGGTGGGTTTCAGCAGGTTCTGACCAGTTCTGGAGAACCAGTAGTGGAAATGTTGAGTAGTTCGGGGAGAACCAGTAGTAAAAATTCTGACTGGCCCCACCTCCATCTATTCTCTGCCTCTTGAGTCCCAGCTGATCGGGAGGAAATAGGGATTTTGCAGTAACCTTCCCCTGTATTGGGGAGAGAATGGAGATTTTACAGTATCCTTCCTCTGCCATGCCCACTAAGCCACGCCCACCAAGCCATGCCACACCCACCAAGCCATGCCCACAGAACCAGTAGTAAAAAAATTTGAAACCCACTCAACTCAACTCGGATTTGAAACTCTGTTATCCATGGTTGGTCTGCTCCCAACCACGGGTAACAGAGAATGGGAGAGAAAAGGGGAGATTGTACCTTTTCCTATGGGGTCAAAGCAAACAGACTTGTTTCTCAGATAGAGAAACCTGGGCTACAGGTTTCAAGTCTGGGATACAGAAGAACTTTAACTGCCTGGACCTCATAGGAAAGGTATAATCTCCCCTTTTCTCTCCCATTTCTCTGTTACCCATGTTGGGGAGTGGGGACTAAGTTCCCCCTCTCTCTGTCCTCTTTTCATAGATTATAGGGAACAGAGGAAAAGAAGTAGTAGAAAATGGCTGTAGGACAAAAGAGGGGTCTTCCACTCAGCCTCTCTCATCTTCCAGGCACTCCCTGCTGACAGAATCCCCTTCTGTTTTATTGTTGAGATGAAACAGTGATCCATAGAGCACCCAATATTACCAATGGCATGGAACTAGTGATGCCAAGACATCCTATCGGCAACATGTATGGCTCCAGTAAATTGAAAACTGGTAATTTTTGATCTAGTTAGGACAACTGATAAAGACAATTGACTGAATCAGCTATGTCATGAGGCCAGCACCAAAGCGTATGACTCCTTCAATCCCCAAAGAATTTTTTTCCCTAAACAAGGCCCCATAGTTTTCATCTTTTTTGGTATCACTGAGCAAGGAATCACCTTTCATTTTCTGAGCAGGTCTGAATAATTGCTGCTCATTCGGGCATATATGATCTACTTATACTGCTCCACTGCTTAAAAGTGCCCCCCCCCCCAAAAAAAAGCAGTATTGCTAAGTGCCAGTTGCTGGAAAACTCAGGGAACAAGAAACCACTTGGATTTCTAAGAAATTCTTTATGATATTATGATAAAACATAACAGAATCTTAAAAGCCTACTTGTTGGGGAAGGAGTGGCAAAATCTGGGGGCAGAATTAAATGAGGGATCAGCCTAGAATCCATACATAACCACAAGCAGACTAAGCCACACACACTTGAATTCCATTGACTTTTATCTAACTCCAAGCAGGTGCTAACATCAATTGGGACTAGTCCTGTGTGTAGGAATGGGTAGCAATAAATCAGTTTAATTGGACCTTCATATATGGAATGGATCTTTGACACATGACACTAGTTAGGTAATTCTCCAACACAATAGTTGCCTAGTGGAATTAAGGTGGAAATAGTCTTTCCCCCTTTCCTGAACTATTATTTCTTGTTTCCTCCCTCCTGTCTTGTTGCCTACCTTCCCCAAGGTCTGTTAACATTCCAGCACACGATGCATTTCTGGTCAAACCTACATCAGAAAAGGCTATCAGAGGCATATTATGATCCTGTAGAGAAAACAGACAGGAACCAAAAATCACATGCAGGTCCAATGCTTTATTGATTTACGTTGGACAATATTATTAGGTGGGTCATTCTTTGCTATAGCAGGCCCCAATGCTGATATGTTTCAGACTTGTTTTATTATTGTGTTACTTGTATGTTTGATTTATCAGACTGCCTAACTGCAAGCCTTCCCACTTGATAATCCTCCTAATATAGTATTTTACAGAATTTTTATAACTGACTTTTATCATTACTGTACTGGCGAACATAATTTTTAAAATGTGAAGTACTGAATCGATACTGCAAATAAGAAATTAATAAAGAAATAAAATAGGTTAGCATCAAGCTAACCAGCTAATTTTACTGTATTGTAAGGCTACATTGACAGAATCTTGTGAATCTGAAAGTACAAAACTCTTTTTAACAGTCTGATCAATTTGGGAAGGTTCTTCCTAAGTTTCTTTCTCTAACTATTAAGCAACTGTGAGCTCCTCCCTCTTTTAGTTGATCATTCCCTAGGCAGCATCTCTTTCCTTCCTCCCTCAAGGCCACTCCACTTACTATTGCAGTTAGGATCATTACAATAGCATCTATTTAACAAACCAACTAGGCGACTTTTAATGTGAGGATGCGGAAAGGAGGTCATCTGAGTCCAAATTAGCAAGAATATTTGCTCAATCACTCTTGCTTTGGCATGGATATCTTCTCTTTCCTTCTTAAGGTTTCATACAAATGTTGTAAGAATTACAGTCTTCTTCCTTTGTACCGTGTGTAGAGAAATGTTGTTCGATTGCTTCTTTTTCACAAGAAGTTGTAAGAGTGTCTTCCATTGTCCTTCTGCCACAGCAAGGACGACAAGTTTGTTTTCTCCTTTACTTATGTGAGAAAAGGGTATTTTGTAGCACTACTGTAAATGGAAATGTAATATTTCTGTTTGCAGTTCCAATTTCACAGCTGAATGGGATTTGCAGTGAGAGAATTCTAATAAAATGAAGAAACATTTAATGCTGTGACTGGCAGGTAGGAAAAGAGTATGCGGCAGTTCCATTTTTCTGATTATGTTAACCAAACATGACATGTGCTTTTATAACATACAGACAAGAATTTGATTTACAATTTAAATCTGATGACTGAAACACTGATTAGATAACTTTTCCCCACAAGCTCCGTTTACCACTTGAATTGCTTAATATAGAAATAGATATTTTTGTGTCTAGAAATTAGCATTCCAAATTTTAATTTAATTCTACATAGTACTTCACAAACTCTGGCTAAGCACATCTGTACTTTGATACTTGATTAAACAATTTAGGAACTGTTGAATTTTTGATTCCATATTAAGTTATGTTTTTGCTCGTTGTTTTTTAAATACAGTTGAGAGATGCTTCAGAGACAAAGTTGGACATGATTTAGACAAAGTTAAATACTTCCAACCCATATAGTCTGGATCCTTAATGTAATGCCTTCATGCCCTGAATTTTCAAATTCTCCTAATTAAATACCCATCAGGTTTACCTAATGTTATTGTTTAGGGTTTATTTTTTTTTAAAAAAAAGGGAAAAATATTGTGATACAAAGCAACGTACTAACTTCAAATCTCATCTCTATTTCCAAAAATGGTTTTGTGTCTAACCTTTTACCACAAATACATTCTTAGAAAATAAAATTTACAGAAGGCCACGATCTGAGGCTTTATTTCAAAAAGTGTGCTAATCTAATAAAAATACAGACAGAAGGGGAAATGATGGAGGCCAAAGGAGATTGGGGGGAATAACTTCTCTTGTTTGTAAATAAACATTTTGTGATTGGCCAAAGTCCAGCATTTTGTGTGTGGGACACATACTAAGTGAAAGGAAGATGGATGGTGGGCAGTATGAAATACCAATTTGCTATCAAAAAGGAGTGAATGGGCCCTGCCTTAAAGACAGGAGTGAAATCCAGTAGGTTCTGACAGGTTCTGGAGAACTGATAGCGGAAATTTTGAGCAGTTCGGAGAACCGGCAAATACCACCTCTGGCTGGCCCCAGAGAGGGGTGGGAATGGAGATTTTGCAATATCCTTCCCCCAGGAGTGGGATGGGAATGGAGAGCTTGCAGTATCGTTCCCCTGCCATGCCCACCAAGCCACACCATGCCCACCAAGCCACGCCCACAGAACCAGTAGTAAAAAAATTTGGACTTCACCACTGCTTAAAGAAAAGACATTTGAAACCTCAGAATAACAGAATAACAGAGTTGAAAGAGACTTGGAGGTCTTCTAGTCCAATTCCCTGCTCAAGCAGGAAACCCGATACCATTTCAGGCAAAGAGAGGGAAGGAAGATAGTATCACCCCACTACAGTAGCACATCAGGTTGGGAAGCAGCATGTGTGCTCCAGAGATGGCCTCCAGCCTTCCCTCTAGAGCAGGGGTGTCAAACTCAATTTCATTGAGGGCTGCATCAGGGTTCTGTTTGACCTTGGGGGCCAGGGTGGGTGTGGTCAGAGTGGTCATGGCCAGCTTGACGTCACTCATGTTGGGGGCATCTGTGGTGGCCCAAGGGCTCTGCCAGTGAAAACGGGCTCCAGAGCTCCATTTTCAACTGTGACGGCCTCCTGATGCCCTCTGCCAGTAAAAACAGAGTTCAGGGGGAGTCGTGTGCAGCCTCCCTGCACTCTGTTTTCATGGGCAGAGAGTGACAGGAGGCCATTGCAGCTGAAAATGGGGCCTGGGAGGGCCGCATACGGCCCTCCCGAGCTCCATTTTCGCTGGCAAAGGCACCGCAATCCAGTCCTTTGCTGTTTCTAGGGTCGCCCCGAGGGCCAGATCTAAGCACCCCACAGGCTGGATCTGTGGGCCTTGAGTTTGACATCCCTGCTCTAGAGATTCAACTGTTCCGCTAATTACCTTAAAAATTGCTTAAAATTATTATTCAAGGACAACTTTAGACTGAGCTCAAGAGCTCACTACTATTCAAGTAGTTATGGGATCCCATAAAGCTCTGGAGCACAAACAATGGCATCGCCCACAAAGAAACAGAAACTTATTTTTCTTTTTTAATAATAACTGCAGAAAATACTTCCTCTGTGGATTAGATGGTTTCTCATTCTGAAGGTGTGACTTCCTGATAAAGTCCCACCAACTCTCTTTTTTAACTAGTGAAGTATGAGTAATCCTCAATTTAAAACCATTCACTTAGCAACTGAAGTTACAACAGCACTGAAAAAAGGGACTTATGACCATTTTTCACACTTACAACCATTGCAGTATCTCCATGATCATGTGATCAGAATGTCAGATGCTTGGCAACTGACTCATATTTATGATGGTAGCAGTGTTTTCCCCCAGGTCACATGACCACCTTTTGCAACCTTCTGACAAGGAAAGTCAGTGGGGAAGTCAGATTCACTTCACAACCTTGTTAACTAACTTAACAGCTGCAGTGATTGACTTAACAACTGTGGCAAGAAAGCAGTGGTAAAATTCAAATTTTTTTACTACCGGTTCTGTGGTCATGGCTTGGTGGGTGTGGCAGGGGAAGGATACTGCAAAATCCCCTTTCCCTCCCCACTCTGGGGCCAGCCAGAGGTGGTATTTGCCAGTTCTCCAAACTACTCAAAATTTCCTCTGCCAGTTCTCCAGAACCTGTCAGAACCTGTTGGATTTCATCCCTGCAAGAAAGGTCATAAAATGGGGCAAAACTCACTTAACAACTGTGTCACTTAGCAACAGAAATGTTGAGCTCAATTGTGGTAATAAGTCAAGAACTATCTGTACACTTTTCTCGAAAAAACAATTTCAGTGCCTGATATATGAATCTGCCTTGTCCTTTAATCTATTGGCACTCAAAGATCACAGTCAGGATTGCCAGACCTATCTAGCAATGAATGAAAACTGTGATTAGATTCCACCACTCCTTCAGCGGGTATCAGGGGGAGTTGTGCTTTGCCCATTCGAAGGAACAGCCTGATATGCTGTCCAAAAATCAAAATTGATAGCATATTTCTAGCATTGCCAGAAATATTTGATCAGTAAAGCAGATTTCCCCGTCTAAAATGGGGTTATAAAACATAGCTCTGGTTATTAACTGAAGCAAGGTACTAATGATAGCAGTTAAGTGAACAGATAATAGAGTGACTTCCAGGCTTCTACAGTCAAAACCAAAAGAGAAAAAGGTTAGCCTTCAATCTCTCTTCCTTTTTTTTTTTTTTTTTTTTTTGCACCACTCCAAAATGAAATCAGAGCTCATACATAATTTCAAACAGCTCACTGAAAATGATTTAGACTGAACTCTGCTGACTCCCAAAGACCACTAAGTAATCCCAGGCATGGATAAGAGGTTCTGTGATTTATTTTATTTTATTTTTGGCTGGGTGACCCTGCTTCAATTTCACAGGCAAAGGGTCAAAATGCATTTCTAATAACAATGTTTGCTGGTCTCACCTGGAGCACGGGGAGGGAGAGCGAGGTATAATGATAAAGCTGCTGGATCTTTTGTTAAATTTGCTGGGCTAAAAGGCTCCTTTGTTAGCTGCCAGTTCTTATTTATGTTATATTTAAGGGTTGGAAGAGTTCTCCACTGTTTTGACATTGCAGGTGACGTTAGGGCATCTTCGACTGCATGGCATTTTAAATAGATATGGGGAACAGGGATAAATTTTACAAATTAACTATGGTAGCATGGAGAATGCCAACACTGTTCTGTTCTTGGGATCCAGGGAAAAGCTAGTGTGTGTGTGTGTGTGTGTGTGTGTGTGTGTGTGTGTGTGTGTTGATACATATACATATACATATTCAGTACACACACACACACACACACACACAAACACAAACACACACCAGTGGTGGGTTTCAAATTTTTTTACTGCCAGTTCTGTGGGTGTGGCTTGGTAGGCGTGGCATGGCTTGGTGGGCGTGGCTTGCTGGGCATGGCAGGGGAAGGATACTGTAAAATCTCCATTACCACCCCACTCAAGGGGAAGGTTACTGCAAAATCCCCATTTCCTCCCGATCAGTTGAGACTTGGGAGGCAGAGAATAGATGGGTGTGGGGCCAATCAGAATTTTTACTACTGGTTCTCCGAACTACTCAAAATTTTCACTACCGGTTCTCCAGACTGGTCAGAACTTGCTGAAACCCACCTCTGATGTACACACACACATAGAGAGAGAAGATGAGCAAGCAGGCTTAGAATCTGTCTAAAGCTGGGCTAAACCGTTTTTTTAAAAGTTAGATTAGTTTATTTTATTTATTTATTTTGTTAAGCATATATAAGATAACAGATATAAGTATAAACATGGTTATGAATATATGAAATGGATACAAATAAATGGGGACATTAGGACAGGGATGGTAGGCACCTTGGTGTGCTTATACACGCCCCTTACAGACCTCTTAGGATTCAGGTGAGGTCAACAGTAGACAGTCTAAGGTTAAAGTTATGGGGGTTTAGGGAAGTAACTACAGAGTCAGGTAGTGCATTCCAGGCATTGACCGCTCTGTTGCTGAAGTTGTATTTTCTGCAGTCGAGTTTGGAGTAGTTTACCTTAAGTTTGTATCTATTGTGTGCTCATGTATTGTTGCGGTTGAAGCTGAAGTAGTCGTTGACAGGTAGGACGTTGTAGCAGACAATTTTGTGTACTACACTTAGGTCAGACCGAAGTCAGCGTAGTTCTAAGTTGTCTAAGCCCAAAATTCCTCTAATATGAATATGTATTGTTGTGGAAATGGACATGGCATCCTTTTGCAAACTTTGGTTCTTATTGCTATAATATTTCTAAACAATAAAACAATAGGACATTAGACTAAAGTGTTTACAATCTAAATTAAGGCTGCTGATCAAGAACTGTGCTAAATAAGAGATGACACTCAAGAAACAAATGTTTCCACCTATACTTTGTGTTTTGCAGGGATGATGATTAAAGAGTTTTACCAAATAATTGAAGAAAGAGGGGTAAACTTTTAGTTGCAAGAAGAGGGGAAATGAGCTGCATACTTCCTGAAATTCCTTTTCCTTTGCACAAACTGAAATACCGACTTCAACTTTCTTAATCTGAAACATTTATGGCCTTATCAATTCTATGTCACCAAGAAGCTTATCAGTTCCCTGGTATATAAACATGAAGCTTAGGTGTCACTTTTTATTATATATATGTAGCTTTTGTCCGCCGGCATCTTGTAAAACCAAGGAGAGCCTTTGAGATTTTTTTTAATCATTCCAAAAATAACAGTAGATTAAAAAAAAAAAAATCCAAAGTATATTGTTTTGAGCTTACGCAAAGTTCATCCTGACAGTTGGCTCCGAAAGATCAAACCTCCATATGGCATCTCAAAAGGTCAAAACATGCATTAAATTGTGCATTAAAAATCAAAGCTCTGCAATTTAGGGGCCGTTGGATAAATATTTCTATAACTTGAAAGCAAGGAATCATTCCATACTTTTTTTCCACTTCTGAACACGCCATTGTTCAAATCAGTACAATGACAATGCCTCCTGCTACTTGAATTTTAGAGAAAAAGAAAAAGGGTAAAACTATTGCATTTCCTTTTACAGTGCAAAATGTATTGTAACCCAGAACACTGAATTACAGCCCTTCTCCACTGACAATTTGCATGAATTTATTCATTTGACTGATTTTTATTGTTTCACTGGTAACACAGAGCATATTAGCCCTAGGTAAAAAAAGGTTATGGTTAATTTGTTTCCATAAAGTATTTGTGAGTCACATTAATATCATCAAGTCAATCACTTTACCGATTTTATAGCTCTTTTAAATCGTTAATGAGTACATTTTGAATGAAAACCATGCCATGTTTTTAAAAGTAATCATTCCATTCCTATTTAAATTCCAAACCAGTCTTGGTCAATTTTACCTGAGCTTATCTGTCAATTTTTTTTAATAACCAAATTTTAGATATGATTCTTTATAAGCCATGCTGATTTTATACACCTGTAGTTTCTATTTGGCATTACTTGTTATCCCTCTGCATCTCATATATTTCTTTTTTGTAAAGAAAGACTCCATGTGCAAGGAATTCTTGACAGTTAGAAGGAAGAGGAGAATGATACCAACAATTTATAGGAAATGTTTAATGTTTTAATGGGCAAAGCATTGTATCCGTCACTGTGATTTGTTCAAAACTTTGAAACTTCAGATGAAAGCAAATCCTTCTTTAAATATCAAGTTCCCTACTATCCTATAGAAATAGCCCCAGCCAAATACTTTGTAACATTTGAATAAGGATGCTTCAGAACTGGTATGAAATATATTTGAATTTAGAAGCATATTTCATTCCTAGGACAAGAAGCAATGAATGGAAACTAATAGAGGAGAGAAGCAACCTAGAACTAAGGTCAGAAATTTCCTGACAAGTAGAATAACTTGCCTCCAGAAGTTGTGGAAGCTCCAACACTGGAAGTTTTTAAGAAAACTAAAATGGTATAGGATTTATTTGAAATGGTATAGGGTTTCCTGCCTGAGCAGGGGATTGGATTAGAAGACCTCCAAGATCCCTTGTAACTCTGTTCTTCTGTTATTCTCTTACTATCTTAACATATTCAATGATAGTTTTCTGGTTACTTCCGCTTAAATATGACCTTAGGGCTATTCTACCCTACAGCCTAAGCTTCTCCCAACTGTTTTTAAAATCAGGTTCAGAAATTCCAGCGTAGATTACAGTGGTTTGGCAACAGGTTGAAGCTGGTATTTATTACAGTCCAGATTATAGCTACTGCAGGATATGGCTGGTCATTCCTCTGCATCTTGTCCTTCCAGTACATGCAGGGAAGGCATATGTGGCTGGCTCCTGTGTAGACTGGTCAGCCCCAGCCCCTGGCTTTTCCTTCTCACTCATTCCCATGACTTTCCCTTGTCTTATCAGGCATTTGCACACATGGAAGCCTTCAACTCCCTCCCCACATTATCTCCTTTGATATTAAGTTTTTTTTTTTTCCTTTCCCCTCCTGATGATACTGCAATTACTTTGATTCTACAGTAATCAAAGCAATAGTGGAACAGCTTGTTTTCTTCAATCCTACAATTAGGTCCATGGAAACTTTATAGCAAGGAAGGTCTGGTGGTTCAGCTGCATGGAAACAGTAGGAACATCCTTCCCACCGCGAGTTGTAGGGGTTGAATGGAGCATGAGCTTCTAGGGGACAGGATAGTTCTTTGCCTCAACAGGCCATCGGTGAAACAAATGCAAGATTATGCAAAATCAGCCAGTGCCAACCAGCAGAGAACAGAATGAAACAGCTGCCTTGGGCAGCAACCAGTCATTGGGAGAGAGATGGAGCATGTCAGTCTATGCAACCAATCAGAGTTGAGGCTGCTATTACAATGAAACAAAGCACCAGGGGTGGTGGTGGAATACGCTCTGCAGGGTTTAAGGTGGCTCAGATCAGAAAAAAAGCAGTTCTGAACTGAAGCTAGAAAATATAAATCTGAGGTGCATTTAGGATTTGGGGGCTGGAAATAGGAGGAAGATAATACATTAAGTATATTAGTACATTCGTTCCTGTGGTCATCAACTGTGAGTGGCCTTTAGTGGTGAAGAAGGAAGCAGAAAGTACAAATTAGTAGCAGTGTGTGTCTGTAATTTATGCGTTTATTTATTTATTTATTCAGTTTATATAACCATCTGTCTCAGATGTGTGACTCTAGGCAGTTTACAGTAAAATGGATAAAACTGATAAAATATATAATATAAAAGTAAAAACACATAGCAGAAGTGGCCAAGATATGAAAATAAGAAGATATGGCCAAGATCTTCTTTAACTTTTATTTTCATTGCACAGAATCTCCTATTGATCCCTTTTTCTATTTCATCTTTCCAAAGTGATTGAGTTTAACAAATGGATACTTGAAATTTGGACTGTCATTACCTTCTTTGACTATGGATTTAGCATGGGCAAAGTTCTTTCTTTTAGTGTAAAATTTTCATTCTTAACCACTATAATTTTTTTAAAAAATGTTTGTCACAGTGGAATAAAGAGTCAGCAAGTATGAAGACTGGGTCTTCATAATTCCTCTTCAGTCAAGAAAAGGACTTGAGATCACCACAAGTGCTCCATACAATAGATCCTCACAAAGAGACCTCAAGACAGCATTCTCTGAAGGGTTTAGAACTTTTGGAGACAAGGGATAACCATCTTGTTGAAACCACAGTCAATGCCTTCAAAAAAACGGACACTGGGTTAGCACACTTCCTTTTGTAATCACTTCTGGATATTACTGATTTCTTGATTTTCAGCTATTAGGGTTCTGGATCCATAAGCTTTATAGCACCAAGTGTGTTTCCTTCAATCTTTAGCAAAATTAGTTTTAAATACAAGTTTAAGGACTTTTTTAAAAAAAAAGAAAATGATATAAATAGCAAAGGGATATTAGAATTTTGATTTTGGAAAATTACAAATGAACTAAGATTCCAGAAAGACTTAAAATAAGTTTTGGGAATAATCGTGGGAATCCTTTCTGCGGAAAAATGCTTTTGTCTTTAATTATCTTTAAAAAAACATACAGAATGAAACTTTGAAGGTAGGGCACTAGAGGGAATATAAAGGAATTACAGATTACAATCAAAGGAGGAGAACACTTATGATATATTTGATATCCCAATACAGAATGAAGAAATATATTTTAGCATTATATGTATATATTTATTTATTTATTTATTTATTTGTTTGTTTGTTTGTTTGTTTGTTTGTTTATTTATTATTCAAACTTCTATACCGCCCTTCTCCTTTCGGACTCAAGGCGGTGAACAGCCAAAATAAAAACATCTATACATAACATTTACAGTTAAAAATAGAGTTAAAATAATTAATAAATTTGGCCCGTAATTTAAAACTTGTCAATTTAAAATCAATATCAAAATTTTAAAACTAACCCTAAAATCAAAACAGACCGGCTAACTGAAAAAAGTAAGTTTTTAGGGCCCGACGAAAAGTCCGGAGGTCGGAGATCACTCGTATCTCTGGGGGTAGATTGCTCCATAGGGTAGGTGCCACCACAGAGAAGGCTCTCCTCCTGGGGGTCGTCAGCCGGCATTGTCTGGCCGACGGCACCCTGAGGATAGATAGATAGATAGATAGATAGATAGATAGATAGATAGGCCGGTAGATGGATGGATAAGAGAGGGGGGGGAATAGATAATTTCTTAATAATGGACCCAGAAGTTAATTTTAGAAACATCTGCATCTATAGATAGACCGTATTAAAAAAAAAATAAGAAAAAGCATCTGAAAACATTGAGCCTGATCTGAAAGTGGATTTAAGAATGACAGGCTACAAGAATGATATGGAAAATAATGCTACACTGGACATACAAAAGAAGCTAGCTGATGTCTTGATACCTAAAAGGAACATATAAATAATATACCAAGAAAGTGATCAAGATATATTGAATTTACAAATGAGGCTTGTTAACAATTTGAAGAATTGGGGGGGGGGGAATTAAACATGAAAAAATGTGGAATATTATTTAAAAGAACTAATAAACAATATTTTTAAAAGTAAAATGAAGAAATATAATGCTTTATTTGGTTGCTCATGAGCCTATATGGAGTGTTTGGAATGCTCTCTAAGGGAGAGACAGAAGGGTCTATGCATCGAGTCCATCCACAATTTTAACTGGTCAGTGGGAGAGACCAGTTATTGGGCAGATACATTGAATGAATTAGGGGGTGTAGAGATTGAGAGCTCTGGCTGATCCTGAGAGCTAGCACTTGAGTGCCTCCAGGTTTCCCCATCTCACTTACTCCGTAATAGAGTTATGACTGAGGATGGCTGGAAGAGGAACAGAGCCACCGGCCCAGGTGGGATGGAGGCCAAGGTAGGAAACAGAGGATTGCAGGGTTTGGGATTGGGCAACAAATTCAAGTAGTGGGACTGGGAGACTGTTGTGGCCTCCCAGCGGCCTGCGTGGATTGTGGCTGATCCCGACGACAAAGAGGCTGGTGTGGTGTCGCGCCAGCAGCCTGCGCAGCTGGCACCCACGTCGCACAGCGAGGAGGCCAAAGAGGATGTGATGCCAGAGGCAGAGACTCAGCCAGGGCCTTCAGAACCTCCAGAGGCTCCTTCCAGTGGAGAGAGCGAAGTGGAGGAGCCTCTCCTCAATGCTCGGGCACGCAGGGCAGCCAAAAGGCAGGAGTGGCTACTCAGGAGGAGGAGGTCTACTTGAGAGTAGGGCTTGAGGATAATTGGCCACTCCCTTAGCCTATTTAAGTCGCACGCAGCTAGTGCTTTCTTGCTAGAAACAACGTCTCATTACTACAGAGCATCTTGGAGAACAAGCGACTTCTCATATCTGGTTTTCTGGGCTGGTTGCCAACCTTTGTCGGACTTTGTTCTTAATAACTTTGATAAGGACCCTTTGCATGGGAAGCCTGCATTCTTGAAAGGGGTTTGTTTGGAATTAAACAGTATTTGCAAAGCTTGGTGTGTGTCACATTCTCTGGGAATCCGAAGCTAGGGCAGAACAGAGACAAAGGGCAAGGGGCAAGCAGGGAAGACACCCCTATTATTCTTTTCTGAGATTGGTTTTATAATGGTACATGATAATGATCTTGAGAGAAAGGGCAAAGGGACACAGTCAAGGGAACAATCAAATAAAAGGCAACTGAGTCCATAGAAGGAATGTGGACAGGGCAAGAGACTCAGAAGAGATCCTCCCTAGTTTTGTGGGCTGTAAAGGTGATAGGGGAAGAAATGAACATTCAGACTTGCAAGTTTATTTTAATGTAGCATAACAATAAAGTAGAATTACTCATCTGATCATGTTTCCTGTCTGCTGTAGCTCATAAGACTGACAGTTCCCTTTCAGAACACAAGACAGTAATTGATATACTTCTCACCAATCCTACCTTGTAAACCTTTCCTAATTTAGCTCAGCTTCAACCAGCATTTTAAACAGTAGCAGCAGAAACTTAATATATTCTGCTATTGTTACAGGATACTACAATATTTCATGCAAGCTCCTGTATTATGCACAATTAAATTCAAATTATTCTTCAACACAACAGCAAACCTAATTTCATATATTAAAATATAACTGGCACAATAGGCATGGCCAATTATTTCAAAAACAGGTTTTTTAAAAAAAAAATGTTATCTTGAATTGCATAGAAAAATTCCCCATATGACTGATAAATACGAATTTTCTAGCACAGTAAGGTGCATAGAATTGGTGGTATACAATATAGTGGTGGGTTGCTTCCAGTTCTGTCCAGTTCTATAGAATAGAATATAGGATCGCACGATCCCACTGTGAACAATAGTAAAGGCAAGTGGAACCCACCTCTGATACAATACACCCAAAGTTTCACAGATAAATGCTTGCCAAGTTTATCCTATGAAGCATACTTGCTTATTAATTTGCACTGAATCAGATGAACTTAATTCAGTGTAAATATCTTCATATATATTTACACTTTATATTTATTACATTATTTATTAAATTTTTTATTTACATTACATTTCATGGACATAATTATATTACTGTTCATATGTAGAGAGGCTTTGGACTTATTTATTTACTTTAAATGGTTCTTGAGCTCCACTGTCTGGTAAGTGGCTTGAATTCAAAATATAAAAAGATAATTTACTAATTTTCAAATTAAATAGACACTCTCATAAAATGTGTTACCTGCAGATCCTAGAGGTCCTGATGGAAATCTTGGGTGTGGGGGAGGCATCATCACTGCTTTCAGAACTGCAATGTACATATAACCATTCATTGGCAAACCATTCTTTTGCTCAGCATCCTAATTTCCTCACATATCTGAAAATATATAAAAAGCAGTGTAGATTAATCTCATTTGCATTTTGAACTGAATTCAGAAAGACTGGAAAATTCGTTGTTTGAAAGAGCCCATAATAATATTCTTATGCTTGCTAGCCAGAATCCAAAACTAAGAGAGAAACTTTTCCCTCTTTTAATTAATTAATTTTAAAATAATGAATTAATCAAGGTGCTATTTTATTTACAGTCATTTTATTTTATGTGCATTGATAGATCACATCCCCTTTTATTTATGTAATTCCCATTGAAGTTGTAGTCTCTATTGTTGTGGGATGCTAGCTTAAAATCATAGATCATAAAACATAAAACAATTAATTACGCCAATAAATTAATACATGCCTTTACATGCTCCCTTCACAAAATCTCACCTACCACTGTGATACCTCCAGGCTTAGAACATGTCACATTATCTAGCCACTATTTAAGCATGAGGATGGATAATTGGGGAAAAGTCATAAATCTCACTAGCAGACATAAATGCACAAGGAAGTTTGAGGGTTATTTTTGTTGACATTTCTCTGAATCGCTTAAAACATTCCACCCACAGTTTGATAAAGGAAAGAGAGTAGCTCATTATTTTTTTCCTATGTCTTATGTTTCATTCCTTGTCTAATTTGAAGCTTGCCTGGAAGTACATTTGACACATTTTATACAATACTGAACTCTGTTTTCCTCTTAATGTGTTTACTTTAAGCATTTAAATGAGACCAATAAGGAGGGGGGAAAATGTTTCAATAGGCAGACAACGCTCATGAAAAAAAAATATATTTTCCCCCTTACTAGTGGGAACTTGAACTCAGATGTTTTTTTCGTATGAAAATATGCAAGGTGGAAATGTCAAATCCTCAAATGGGAAGCTTCTTACTAAAATGTGACTTTGCTACTAAATTGCCTATAATCCCAGAAAGCTGAATTTTGTGAGAATAATGCAAGGTTTACCAGTCAGTTGCAAAAAGGAAAGTCTCTTTGAGCAATGTTCTTACTTGATGTATACTTTTTATGTGAAAGGGGTTTTTTTTGCCCTCCTACTGTGGCTTGGTAAAAGGCACCTCTGAGAGAGTACTTGATAAATAAATGTTCCCGGGAGTATTTAATAAACACTTAAAGAAAAGTTCGCACACTGCATTGAAGGATAAAGGTGGAAATGGACTTAATGTGCATTTTTGAACCTCTATTGAGGACTTCAAAACCGTTTTACAGTCTGTTTTACAAAACTTAAAAGTAATTGTAATGTCATATTGGAGAACACAACACCATCATAATCTTTTAACTAAACTCTAGTCCTGTAGTCCTTATTTCTCTCATGTATCCATTCATTCTCTGTTTCATGATTACCGTATTTTTCGGAGTATAAGACGCACCTACTATTTTTGGTGAGGAAAAGAAGAAAAAGAAATCTTCTTCTGCTTCTGCCTCTGAGCAATTTTGCCTCATTGCAGCAAACAGCAAACAGCCTGCTTTCCTTTCATTTTCGTTTTCAGCATAGCTTGATTAGCACAAGGGGGGAATAAAATCTGCTCCAGCAATTGACCTCTTTGCAGCAAGCAGCAGAGCCCTGCGCAAAACAGCTGAGAGCAAATCAAATGAGAATCAGGAAGCCGATCCAATCAACTTGTGCTAATTAGACTGTGCTGAAGCTGAAAGGAGCTGTTTTTTCTTGCTGTTTGCATGCAGGGAGGAAACTGCTGGGAGGCAGAAGCCAAAGGGTGGGGGCCATTTGGTATATAAGACACACCTAAATTTTCACCCCCTTTTAAGGGGGGGAAAAGGTGCGTCTTCTACTCCGAAAAATACAGTAATATAAAGGCTTAAACATAAACATGATGCCATAAAGCCATAAAGCCATAACTCTGGATCTACTTTTCTTTTTTTTTTTTTTTTTTTTTTTTTTTTTTTTTTTTTGTAAAAGAAGCGATATTTGGGCCTGGACATGTTGATACAGTCAGTGGTGGTTTTCAGCCAGTTTGGGTCAGTTTGAGTAAACTGATAGTTAAATTGCTGGCTGGCCCCACCCCTTCCGACCTCACCCCTTCCAGAGTCCCCCTCCCCAGCCCATTTTCACTCCCAAGAGGCTTCAGGGAGGCTTCCTAGGCCCATTTTCGCTTCCCATACAGCTTCATGGCTTCCTAAGCCCGTTTTCACTCCCCTTCAGGGAAGCCTCCTAGACCCAAAATGGGGCATGGGGGTGTGTGGTTTCCCCCCCACCCCCCGCTGCCCATTTTTGCTCCCAGGGGGGTGCAGGAGGCCAAGTGCTGCCTGTCACACACCCTGGCCACACCCACCATGGCCATGCCCACCCAGCTGGTCATTAGGGCAGAGTAACACTAGCTGCCTGCAATTACTGCAAGTTCAAATCTCACCAGGCTCAAGGTTGACTCAGCCTTCCATCCTTTCGAGGTAGGTAAAATGAGGACCTGGTTTATGGGGGCAATAAGCTGATTTTGTATAAAAAAGAACACCGCTAAGGGGGGACCCAAAAGCCTACTAAGCAGGTATATAGAAAAGTATGAAGGCTATTGCTTAACACATTGTAAGCCGCCCTGAGTCTCCGGAAAATGGCGGCATATAAATCGAACCAATAAATAAATAAATAAATAAATAAACCGGTTGTTAAATTATTTGAATCCCACCACTGGATACAATATGATACTTAAGCAAGCTTTCTTCAGGATAGATTCATTAGAACCAACTTCCGTAGAAGGTGTAATTTCCAATGGACACCTTGAATTATTGGATCTGGCTCATCGTTTTTAAATAACTTACACTCCAAATATTTTTAAAAGGACCTGCCTAAATGTTAAGATCTTGAGAAGACCATATACTTAGAGATTCTTTGCTGAGAGTTTGGAAGAAGCACCGAAACAACTGGAATTATAAAATACCGCTATGGCTGGATCTTGGTCATACCTTGTGGAATACAAATATAATGTCACTCGGGGGGTTTTTATATAAAGAGGTTCTTTTTACAGATGCGGGCAGATGGCAGCTGAAGACATTACAGACATTGTTGGCTGAAGGGATTAATTTAACTTGGTTACAATATAATCAACTGCAATTGAGATGGAAAGAGGACCAAAAAACTGGTATTATGATGTATGAGGAAGAATTAGTTAGACATATAAAAGAGAAAGGCCCAATGCATATTAAAAGACTTTATAATGTTTTGTTAGAAAGGGATTCAGAAACTGAACTAGTTAAAGACTGCATGGTTAAGTGGGCACAAAATTTTGAGGAACCAGTGATGTTGGAAACATGGGAAAAAATTTGGGTTCAGAATGTTAAATTTACACAGTCGCAGAATCTGCGGGAAAATTTCTATAAAATGTTTTATAGATGGCATTTAGATCCAAAAAAATTGTCGTGTATGTACCCTAGTGCCCAGCCTAAATGTTGGAGATGTGACTGCTTAGACGCTACATATTATCATGTTTGGTGGACCTGTAAGAAAGTTAAGGCTTTTTGGGTAAAAATTTGGTGGGTCATGCAGAATGTTTTGAAGAGAAAAATTCAATTTTCTCCACAACTGTTTTTATTGGGTATAGTTAAGGGTTTTACATTGGGGGAAACAAAAATGATATTGTACATGATAACTGCAGCAAGATTGTTGATAGGTAAATACTGGAAAAATGAAGCGCTGCCTTCGATTGAGGAATGGACTTTGAAGATGGCCAGTTTTGCGGAGATGGCGAAGATTTCAGCATATTTAAAAGATTGTTCTCAAGAGACTTATGAATGGGAATGGAAGAAGTGGATAAATTATGTTCAGCATAAATATCAAACTAGGAAGTATCAAATAGCCTTTATTTAAAAATGTTATATAAGATAGAAACATTTTAGGGTTGAGGATAAAAATTTGTTAGAAAATGTTATATTAAGATAGAAATATTTTAAGGTTAAGGATGAAAATTTGTTAGAAAATGTTACATTATGATAGAAATATTTTTAAGGTAATCAGGATGAAAATTTATCTGAAAATGATATACCAAGATAGAAATAGGTTAATGTAATGAAGATGAAAATTTGTAAGGGGGAGGGAGGGGTTCAAGTTTTATATACAAAGGAGGGTTTTTTCCTTTTATCTGACATGAGCATACTAGGAAGTCTGGGGGGAGGGGAGGGTTAGGGCGGGCTGGGGAGGTTGGGAAGTTTGGGGGGGTAGGGGGGGGGGGAAAGGGGGTGAAAATGTAATTGTAAAACTTTTGCAATAAAAAAAAAAAGATCTTGAGAAGAGATCTTTTTCAATTACTATCACTAGGATGAATGCATTATCTATTTACAGAATAGAAAATCAACTTCGTGGTGGCACCCCACATATGCAGTTTTCTCGCAAGAGAAAGAGGTGATAGGCACTTAGTTGCTTTCTATGCCATGCCAAATCAAAACATTCCTTTTTTGTGAGGCATTCTGAAGTTAAATATGAATAGATGCAAAAAAAATTTACCATGTCACCTGATTTCTCTAATTCATTTTTTTTAAAAAATCCATAACCTCTTTATGCAGAATATATTCTTATCATACAACTGTGTTGCAAAGGTTTCAATGTTCATTTCAAGACAAAAACAAGCAATTTCCTACAGTATGAAAGAGCAAAAGATTTGAGATTACCATCCTTATCTGAGAGTACATTCCATAAAAAGAATTGGGCTCATTTCTGAAGAGACACCAGCAGTGGCTCACCATAATCCACAGTAACTTCTAGTCAGCACTGTCTTCCTCTTCTGCTGATTGTTTAGGTTGAGGATTTCTGGGAGGAAACATTATAGACTGCCTGGTAGTCTATAGTGGTATAGTGGTATAGACTGCCACCAGGCAGTCTATAATGCCATAATCTAGAGGGCATTCATGGACAGTTCCCTACAATATCTCATGTTAAGAACTAAGAATTCTCTTAGAACCAGGAGTACTAATATCTGAGCTACCTGTGACTTTAAAGAGGGGCACAAGTCTGATACCTCCTCTGAGATGAACCAGCAGGATTCTGGAATGGTTACTAACTCCAAGGCCGCCTCTCTCTTCCTTGCAACTAACCTACTACCAGGAAGTCTGCCCAACCAGAATTCCTTAAAATAAGATCTTAGGTTCTCCAGTGTAGCTGCCCACCATGATGCATTGCTCTGGAGAATCTGCAGTATTTGACATAAAGACAAACCAGTACAACTCTCAAAGGAAGTTACCTTACCAGCTTTGAGATTTCCCTCAGAGTGAGGCACTGAGAAATCTGTACTCCATTCTGAAAATCCGGAGGGCCTGGCCTCAATCTACCATGAGGGGTTTAGCTGAATAGCTGCATCTGATTTGGTATCTCCATTCCACACTGCCTTCCTCCCTGTAGTTGCAGCAACTTCATGGATTAAACCTGCTTATGCATCTATGCTAAGGTGACCAGACGTCCCGCTTTTGGCGGGACAGTCCCGCTTTTGAGCAATTTGTCCCGCGTCCCGCGGCGTTTTAAAAAAGTCCCGATTTTTCATTCTGCCTCCTGGTTCCCGGCTGCCTCCTGAATCCCCGCTGATGGCTAGAGGGAAAAAACCTGTTGAAACTCTTGCCGCGGGGCTTCAAAGGGCCGCCCTACGTTAATTAGCTCGGCTTCCCCCTCTCAGCTGATTTGCACAGGGCTCTGCTCTTGCTAAATTGCTCAGTTTTTTTTTTCCTCTTTGTGCAAACCAAGCTCAGAACGAAACTGAAAGTAAAACAGGCTGTTGGCTTTGCGATTTTCTTGCAACGTTGGAAAATTAGGCAGCAGATTTATTTTCCTTTTCCTCACCAAAAAAGGTAAGTGCAAACAATGGAAAATTATTTAGGGCAAAAGAGGAGAGTTCAAGATTTTAAAACACAAAAGAAAAAAAAGCTCTTTTTAACTAGGGAATTGTAATAATTGAGATATTATTAATTGTATACTGTGTTGAAAGCAGAAATGGTTAAGTTGTGGTTTGGAGGAATATATGGGGGAAATTATTTGGTTTATTATTATTGGTAAGTATAATTAATTGATTTGTAAGAAATTGGATTGCATGGAAATAATTGGAATATTCATGTTCATATTGATTAATATACAAAAAAGTTATATAACTAATTAATTTATATTAAAATGTTGAATTTGTATTAAACAACTGTATTACATAATTACATAATTAACCAATGTGAGGATGGATATAAAAATAGATGACAATGGGAAGGGGTATAAAATAGAATAGAAGGGAAAAATTGAATTTGATTAAGATTAGAGATGAGGATGAAGGGTAAAATTGTTTTTTTAAAAAAATAGATGAGGAATAAATATGGCAAAAAGGAAATATAGAAATTGTAAATTTAATTGAAATGACTAAACACTGTTTAAATTTGTGAACCAGCCAAATATTCTGTTCAAAGAAAATACATTGTATGTATGTGTGTTTCTAATTATTGCTATTTATTCATATTTGTTCTCTTTTATTCTTTAAAGTTTAACAATTCATTCTTTATCTTAATATCTTTATATTTGTTTGGGGTTGGCTTTCTTCCCTTTCATCTTTTTTATTGTACAGCAATCTTTCTCCTCAAACCTACCACCTCTCTTTTCTTTCCTTCTTACATTCTCTTCCCCCCCTCTTCTTCTCCTCCCTACTTCCTCTTCCTTTCTCCTTCTCCTCCTCTCTTCCTCCCTCTCTTAACCGTCACTCCTACTCTAATTTCCCTTCCCTTCCTTCATCCCTCTCTATTACTGTATCCTTTTATGCATATGGACTATTCAGAGGGCTGAAAAAGTTATTTTTGACTGGTCCTCGCACTTTTGACCAGTCCTCAAACTTACGACTGTCCTCACATTTTACATTTTTGCCCTATCTTGTCATCATGGTGAAGAGAAGCGGTTGTGAAATGAGTGACATGGTTGTTAAGAATGCTGCACGGGCATAAATGTGAGGATGGTCATAAGTGTGAGGACCAGTCAAAAGTGTGAGGACCTGTCAGAAATGACTTTTCAGCCCTCTGAGTAGTCCCTATACACACAGCCATGGCCACCCGGTCACATGACCAGCTAGCCACGCCCACCCAGTCACATGGCCTCCAAGCCACACCCACACAATAAGCCACGCCCACAATGGTGTCCCTCTTACCAATGTTAAAATCTGTTCACCTTACCCTATACACATAGCCATGGCCACCCGGTCACATGACCAGCTAGCCACGCCCACCCAGTCACATGACCAGCTAGCCAGGCCCACAAAATAAGCCACGCCCACAATGTCCCTCTTTACCAATGTTAAAATCTGGTCACCTTAATCTATGCCTGAAGGCCCAATGCAAAAGATGGCTTCGAGGCCTGACGGCATCTACATCCCTATTGTTTATCTGGCAGAGGCTGTTGATTATTGCAATCTATGCCTTTGAAAAAAGTTAAAGCAATACCATGGCCGGGAGAAGAAATGCAGCAAGTTTTTAAATCCCAATGTGTTTCACAAATGATTTAAATTGTGGCTTGCCCAATTGGGTGCCCTTGGCAAAAGGTGGCTTTCTGGAGCTTTCTTCTTAGTGGTCATGAGGTTAATCAGCATTGGAACCAAGACCTCAAATCTCATGACTATTAATCATGGTTTCAGGCATGTGGCACTCAAAGTGGTTGTAAATCATAATAACAGCCACTACAAATTGATCTATTGAACTGGAAAGCAGTCTTGTTTCACTGATGTGGGGGGGAAGGAATGAGCTTGGGTAAAGAAAGTAAGCAGTGTAACATAATGTTTATTTTACTTGCTTTCCTTTTGGGAGGTAGATTCTTTCAGTCACTTGCCTCTCATGTGCTCCCAAAGTAGCAAAATATCTATTATTTTTTCAATGAAACTTCATTTATTTCAAGCCCAAAGCATCTCTCTCTCTCTCTCTCTCTCTCTCTCTCTCTCTCTCTCTCTCTCTCTCTCTCTCTCTCTCTCCCCCTCCCCTCTATCTCTCTCCGTCTCCCTCTCTCTCTCACTCCCACCATCCCTCCATCCCTCCATCCAGCTAGCTATCACAATGAGATAGGCATCAAATAAATTTAACAAAGAAACAATATTATAATTAATAATATTCAATGACTAGCCCAATATTGCTTGCTAATTCAATGTATTCATTGAATACAAATATATAGCCAAGTGCATTTGGCTATATATTTTTTTAAAACTCTGCTTACAAACTCATACAAAATATCTGAGTCTTAGTGAACTTTTTACAGTATACTTGCATTCTATATACTGATAGAAATAGAAATTATACCACAATCCATTCAATGGATTAATCATAAGCTGCTTATGATACTGAAATATGAAAAGAAGTGGGTAAGGAGGGAGTAAACAAGGAACATAATTACTAGGATAGCAATACATTCTAGATTTTTCATAATGATTTTCTTAAACAGCATGAAATAGATAAAACTAATACAAACTACAAAAATAAAAGTAGAAAAAGGAAAAATAGGAAGCCCAGGGAAAAATAAAAAGAAAGAAAAAATGAAAATATGGCAAAGAAAAAGAAAGAAGTGACTTTCTCCTGCATTGTAAGAAGTGCAGTTTTAACAGCTTATCAGCTTCTCTTAAGATAAAACAAAACAAAAAAATATCTTCATCCCATAGCTCCCCTTATATCTATAGACAGATCCTTACAACCTTGACATTAAGACCTTGTAATGATATGTGGATTGACCTTGGGAGATAGGGAGGGCAGATAGATGCTGCCCAGGGAACAACTGGATAAGAGAGGACATCACAGAACAGCAGCATAACCACAGAATAACAGAATAAGAGAGTTGGAACGGATGTTGGAGATCTTCTAGTCCACGGGTATCAAACTCAATCACGTCACATGATGTATCATGACGTTTTTTGCCTTCGTGGAGCTGATCGTCAGAGGCTTTTAAAAGCATTTTTCGACTGAAGAGGTTGTTAAAAAAATGCTTTTAAAGGAAAAAAAAGCCTCTGACAATCAGGCAACTCAGCTGGGATCATCAGAGGCTTTTAAAAGCATTTTTTTCAACTTCTTCGGCCAAAAAGGTTGTAGAAAAAATGCTTTTAAAAGTAAACCAGTCACATTACTCCCCCACCAAGCCACACCCACAGAACCGATAGTAACAAATTTTACATTTCACCACTAGTACAACTACATATTGCTATCCTTGAAGACTTTCCAAGTTCAATTCAGCATCTGGATATCTTTTTTTCAGAGATATGTATGTGTGTGAATATATACATATACATATACATATACATATACATATACATATACATTCCTGAGAATTCACTCATATAGTTGTGTTTGTGTGTGTGTATGCACAAACACATGCATGCATACTTTTGAATTTTTTTAAACAAGATAAAAATGAATACAAACTAATATAAAGAAGAAAAAAATGAAGTCAAAGAGAACGAAAAAAAATATCAAAAAAGAAAGAAGATGAAAAACAGAAAAGAAAAAAGATACAAAGTAGCTTCCTATGTTCTTCACAGTAGTTTTAAGTACATGTTTTAATCTCTCTCTCTAAAGTTACATCAGGGGTGAAATTCAGCTGGTTCTATCAGGCTCGGGCGAACCAGTAGCGGTGGCTGCAGGAGGCTCTGCCCATCCACGCGGATGTCATGACGTCCCTTTTTTGCAACGATTTTAAGCCTCTGTGCAATAGAGAAGGTATGTGAATTTCACCCCTGAGTTACACCATTTAGTGCTTTTTCTGTAATGTATCCTATCTAATCATCAAAGCATAAATCACATTTTTTTTTCATTTTTATGCAAAAAGAATCCCTAAGAGCTTCCAATCACCAATAAATGTAGATATTTTTTCTCTAATCAAAGAAAGGTACATTCAGAAAGGTTTAGCATAGCTGTCAAAACAAAATTCATTTTGTGTGCCACTGGGAACTGCCTGTTCCCTTTTGAATATATCCTATAAATTTACAGATGTTTGCTACTTCCACCTGATGACAAAAATACCTTTGCTCCCATATAATCTGTAAAGCAGCGTCCAGGAGCTGGCAATTTTAATGTATTATGTGGAAAAGACAATAATTAATGGTACAGGGAAAGCCTTGTACTGATTTTTTTTTCTTTTTCTTTCAGTTGTGTATGGATCTCGGAGGCTGCCTGGACAAGTCCCTGCAATTTTCTTGGCACGATTTTCCAGAAGTGTTTTGTCATTGCCTCCTTCCTCAGGCTAAAAGAAAATGACTGGCCCAAGATCATCCACTTGGCTTTGTGCCTAAAACAGGACTAAAACTCATGTCTACTGGTTTCTAATAAGTACACCAATGGGTCATTAATAATAAATAAATACCTCAGCCAACTCAACTGCAACATACAGTATATGTGTGCATGTGTGTGTGTGTGCATGAATATGTATGTGTGTGCGCATGTATACATGCACATCTGGCTAGCTATCTCACTCACTCACTCAATAACTAATGGCAGATGCTTCAGGTTATACTGCATCTGCAAACAGTGCCTGAAATATCTTAAAGCAGCTACTCCTTTTCCTGGGATTAGGCGGCTACCCGCCTAATCCCTAATTTGCTGTGTAATCCTGGGAAAGATGCAGCTATTGTAAGGTTTCACAGGCAAGCTTTAGGCTTTAGAGATTCAGTCCAGAGCATTGCACAGCTCTGCTAATTTAACTTCGGCATGTAAGAGTAATGGTTAGTGTATAGTGTTAATATATACTTTAGATTGCATTTCAAAAGTAAGATGCAATCTCCAGTGTTGCAATCTATCTTTTAAATCAGAAAAGCCTTGCATTGGAATGAAATAGTATGTACAGCTTCAAGATTATTTGTTTCCTTCTAAATCACAGAGCTCATGAATTGGATAATAAGCAGGAATTGGAGTAATATGCAGCAGTAAGCTCTTTTAAAACTGAGAACTATTGCCCTAGGCAATGTGTAATATATCACACATATTTCAATTCTTGATTTTCATTCATAAATTGCACATGGTGGCATAGTGTGTTCTGTCTACCTGGTAACATTTGAATGGTCATAAGTAATGGAAATATATGTAATTTAGGTTAGGAAGAAAAGGGTTTGCAATTACAAGTTGGAGAATCTGAATATGTGACATATTTTGTATTATAAGGGTGGTGATCAAGAATGGTTCAAATTATACTGAGGGAATTATTATCTGTGCTGCTGTTACAGTGTTTGAATATAGATGATTTATGTCTATAGAGAGCACCATAAAATACTCTGAAGCACCTTGATGCATTTTATATATTGAACAATGCTAATTTGTGCTTAGCATTTTCGGTATAGCACTTCAAGGCTAGACAGGGAGAAGTAAATGATTGAAGAATGAGTCAAATTAGAGTTTATTTTCTTTTACATGCTTGTCTGGTGATTGCAGCCACTCGTTCCCTTTCTGCTTTTGCTCTTGTACTTGATCCTTATTGTTATTTTAATTGTCCCCTTTATCTGGGGTTTTACAAGTCAGCCAAGAAGGGATTTAACCCAATTTTTCAGCCCACCTCACACTCATTTGCGTCTAGCAACACTGCAAATCAGAAGAATTGAAGAATTAGGAAGAGAAGAAGAAATAGAATTGGTGCTAGAATATAGAAATAGGAGGATGACATAATCAAGATACCTTGTAAAACTGCCCATAAATGTCTTGTCTAGAAACATTCTTACTTTACTGTGTAACTTGCCTCAAGCTCTTCCTGTTCCTTTCATGCAAGACCATCTTGTGTCCTCAAATAGCAAATGCTACCAAAAGCTGTATCCCATGATTATTTTATTTTATTATTATTTTTTATTTGATTTATATGCCGCCCTTCTCCGGAGACTCAGGGCGGCTTACAATGCGTTAAGCAATAGCCTTCATACTTTTGTATATTTATACAAAGTCAGCTTATTGCCCCCACAATCTGGGTCCTCATTTTACCTACCTTAGAAAGGATGGAAGGCTGAGTCAACCTTGAGCCTGGTGAGATTTGAACTTGCAGTAATTGCAGGCAGCTGATGTTAATAACAGTGCTTTAGTCTGCTGCGCTACCAATGCTTTAGTCTGCTGCTTTTGATTTCATGAACCTGCTTGAGGGTTACCTTTATAATTTAGACACCTCCTAGATCTTGTTCCTATTTCTCTTCTTGTTTATCACTAGCAAGTTCCAGATCCCAGGGCACGAATATGTATACTTTGATGGTGAGTTAATTCATCCTAAATGGAACAGAACTGTTTTCTTTTACGCTTTAAGTGGTTATTCTTTTAATGTTCAGCAAATGAGTCTTGGCACATTTTATTGCATCTACAGTATCTTGTGCATTCCCTGTTTCCAAGTTCTATCTCTGATCCAAGAACTGATAAATTACATAAAAACCACATGACTACTTCTGTGGGGAGAAGGTCGAAGGAAAAACCTTTCAATTTTCATAGCCTTTCTCTTCTATCCGCCATCAAATCAAGCGGCACTTCTGTTAATGATTAGCAACAAGACAAAACTCTTTACCATGGAGCATTGAACAAGAATTTGATACTCTGTTTACAACACTTGTAATATGGTACCTGTTAGTTTCTCTCCTCCCCACTTCAGCAGGCATCTCCACAGTCATGATTGAAATGCATTTTGGCTCTGCTCCCTAGGCAATTTAACTATTTATGACAACTTATCTTAAAGTGCACATATGAACATTGGGATGTCCAGAGCAATCTGCAAATTGGCCCATCTATGTGGCATTTGGGATGAGACAGAAAGAGCTTTAATAATGTGGTGATGAGGAGAGGGGATGTCATTCCTAATTTATTTGAATCCCTCAACACACATTTTCAGCAGCAATAATAAACACCAGCAGTTGTTTTTCTCTTTTGGGTGGGGGGGAGGATCAGGATATATCAAGCTGTGCATTTTTCTGTATCATCAAGCATTAATTATTTTATTCATGTTTAAGTCATTTTTATTACACACTTAAACAGGCAATAAAGACAAATCTCCCCCCAGCATGAGCTATTTGAACAATAATCCTGTTTTTACCACACCTGAGTAGTTGGCAGAGAAAAGGATGTCAGTTGGAGACAAGGTATATTCAATTTGTGATCATCTTAATTTTATACAGATAGTCCTTAGTTCACAACCGTAATTATGCCCAGAACTGTACTTATAAGTCATGGCAGTTGTTAAGCAGATCACCACCTGACCGAGATCAGTTTTACAAACTATTTTACAGAAGTTAAGTGAATGCCACAGTGATTAATATTCTTCAATAGCCATTTTTCCCCCAAAAGCAGAAGTAAATGCTAGAAATTAGCAAAAATTAGCCAAAAATGGTCACATGATTGCAGGGTGCTGCAGATGGCCATAAATACAAGCTGGTTAAGAAGCTCCCAAAAGGCAATCAGTGACTGAAGGCCATCAGAAGTCCGGAACCAGGGTTGTATGTAGCTTTTGGGAGGCCCATCATAACTTTTGAAGGGTCAGGAAGCAACCTGTCATTAAGCAAGGACTACCTGTAACATTCAAGGTCATAGTTACATTTGTTTCTATCCTTCATGTGTATTTTTTTCTAACACTCATTCATTCAAGCAATATTATATTATTATTACTATACTTACCGTGTTTCCCGAAAATAAGACCCTGTCTTTTTTTTTTTTTTTTGAACCCTGGAATAAGCGCTTGGCCTTATTTGGGGGGGGGTATTATTTTGGGGGATGTGGAGCAAGATGAGGTTCCTCTTGCCGTTTTACCTGATTTCGAGCTCTGCGTTTAAGTATTTTTGGAGAGGGCTTATTTTTGGGGGGAGGCTTATTTTAGCACATGCATTCAAAAGCCCAATTGGGCTTATTTATTTATTTATTTTTATTTTATTTCGAATGTATATACCTCACCTTCTCCCGAGGGACTCAGGGCGGTGTACAGCCAGATAAAAACATACAATACAAACATTAAAAACAATTAAAAGGATATATATTAATTTGGCCCCAATTTAAGATAACAAACCAATTAAAAATTAAAAATATGTTAAAAAATATGAAAAAGAAAGTTTTAAGGACACGGCGGAAGGCACCGAGGTCTTGGATTCTCCTTATCTCTGGGGGCAGCTGATTCCAGAGGGTAGGTGCCCCCACAGAGAAGGCCCTCCCCCTGGGGGTCGCCAGCCTACATTGTTTGGCTGATGGCACCCCAAGGAGGCCCTCTCTGTGGGAGTGCACAGTTCGGTGGGAGGTCATCGGTAGCAGCAGGTGGTCTCGAAGATAACTAGGTCCTATTCCATGGAGCACTTTAAAGGTGGTAACCAACACCTTGAAGCGCACCTGGAAGACCACTGGGAGCCAGTGCAGCTCACGCAGGAGCGGTGTTATGTGGGAGCGCCAGGCGGCTCCCGTAATTACCCGTGCGGCCGCATTCTGGACTAGTTGGAGCCTCCGGGTGCTCTTCAAGGGGAGCCCCATGTAGAGAGCATTGCAGTAGTCCAGGCGCGAGGTGACGAGGGCGTGAGTGACTGTGCACAGGGAATCCTGATCAAGAAAGGGCCGCAACTGGTGATTCAGGCGAACCTGACAGAAAGTCTTCCTGGCTACAGCCATCAGATGTTCTTCCAAGGACAGCTGCGTATCCAGGAGGACTCCCAGATTGTGCGCCCTTTCCGCGGGGGCCAAAGACTCGCCCCCGATAGTCAGTGATGGAGTAAACTGACTATATCGGGATGCTGGGAGCCACAGCAACTCAGTCTTGGAAGGGTTGAACTTGAGCCTGTTCCTCCCCATCCAGATCTGCACAGCCTCCAGGCACTGGGACATCACTTCAAGGGCATCATTGGGGTGGCCTGGGGTGGAGATGTACAGCTGGGTGTCATCAGCATACTGATGGTACTTCACCCCAAAACCACGGATAATCTCACCCAGCGGCTTCACATAAATGTTGAACAGAAGGGGTGAGAGGACCGACCCCTGAGGCACTCCACAAATGAGAGGCCTCGAGGTCAACCTCTGCCCCCCTGCCAACACGAACTGCGACCGGTCTGAGAGAAAGGAAGAGAACCACCGTAACATGGTGCCCCCCATCCCCAACTCTTCCAACCGGTGCAGCATGATACAATGGTTACCAGGGAACCATCTTATTTTCAGGGAAACAGGTTATTACATCATATTATATTAATTATAGATTACACTATATATTATCATGCCATCATATATCATATCATGATATCATATGATCTTATATGGTTTGTTGGATAGTCAGCCAGATGTTCAGACTGGATTTGGCATTTTTATCCACTTGTCAAGTCCTTCCCAAGGACTTGGCTTAGGTAGATGTTGTTCTCTGGTGGGGTTAAAGGTATTGTCGCAGGATGGAACCTGTTCCAATTGCCTTTTGCAATTGACTAATAGTGAATGTGTCAATGTCGATAGTATTCAAGTGAGGCTCCAGCTGTTTTGGGTTTATATGATATTATCATTATTATAGTTAGATTTGCCACCTTTCTTCCAAGGCAGATAACAGATTCTATGAACATATCTCTTCATTTTGTAGGAAACTTCATTTCATAAGAAAACTTTGACTGAGAGACTATCTCAAAGTCACCCAATAAGTTTTCATGGCTAAAAGTGAATTGATTGTATGAATAACATTGACCAGTCTTTCAATTATGTTTATAGAGAATTAGTTCATAAACTGAAAGCAAACACTTAAACTCCCACCCATACTAAACAATGACACTGTACTTTCTCAAATACTGGGTGAAAGGCAGTGGTGAAATCTAAAATTTGTTACTACCGGTTCTGTTGGCGTGGCTTAGTGGGGAGGGGGGTAATGTGACTGGGTGGGTGTGGCCAATTTTTTTTAACTTTTAAAACCATTTTTTCTACAACCTCTTTGGCGAAAAAGTTGTAAAAAAATTGCTTTCAAAAGGCTCTGACGATCCCAGCTGAGTTGCCTGATCAGCAGAGGCTTTTCTTCTTTTAAAAGCCTTTGCCGATCAGGCAACTCAGCTGGGATCATCAGAGGCTTTTAAAAGAAAAAAAGCCTCTGCCGATCAGGCAAGTCAGCTTGGATCGTCAGAGACATTTTTTTAAAAAAAGCCTCTGCCAATCAGGCAACTCAGCTTGGATCGTCAGAGGCTTTTAAAAGAAAAATAGCCTCTGCCGATCAGGCAACTCAGCTTGGATTGTCAGAGGCTCTTAAAAGCATTTCTTTTGCAACCTCTGAAGAGATTGTATAAAAAATGCTTTTAAGAGCCTCTGACGATCCCAGCTGAGCTGCGCGATCATCAGAGATTTTTTTTTTTTACTTTTAAAAGCATTTTTTCGTCCGAAGAGGTTGTAGAAAAAATGCTTTTAAAAACTAAAAAAAAAAACCTCTGATGATTGCACAACTCAGCTGGGCATGGGGGGGCAGGGATTTTTGCTACCAGTTCTCCGAACCACCTGCCTCCATCGCTACCGGATCAGGCAATCCTGTCCGAACCAGGAGCATTTCACCCCGGTGAAAGGCCCATATTACACAGCCAAACACCCAACCTAGACAGATTGTCACAACCAACAAAAAAGAACAAGACAATAATCTTCCAAGAATGTAGGATTATGCCAAAAGCACAAACACACAAAAAAAGCCTTAGCTTTCCTGCTATTGGCATAAACATTCAACAATAATGCAGTGATTAAGAGTGACCTCTTTTATCTATTTACTGCCTTAGGTTGGTAGTTAGAAGAAAATTATTCTGAGCTATTATTGTTCCCTCTGAGGTTTGGTGCCTGGATTTGTGTTATTAATAAGGACTAAAGCTGCATGTAAGCAATCAAAACAGAAAATGTGACCAAAGAAAAAAAAATCCTGAAAAAATGCTAGGAAAGAGAACATCAGCAGGGAAATAAGTTACCATGCTAGTTTTTGTGGCAAAAAACAACTTCTTTGTTATATCATAGCAACAGCACAGATGGCTCATGTCTTTCACCATAAATATGAAGGGAAAATAACTGAGAACGATTGTTGTCTCCTAATTGCAACTTCCACCACCACCACCACTAAAATCAATGTAGCTCATCTCTCGATGTTCCAGAAGGTCCCTCAAGACCTGAGAACCGGACACCTGTTTAAATGGCTTCATTACTGAGGTGGATGTACTCTCTCTTTGCCTGGGGTTTCTTTGTTTTGAGATTTAATCTTTAATACTATTTTTTATATTTTTACAAATGCTATATATGGCTTGCTTTTACTTGATGGTTGTATGCCGCCTAGAGTCACTTTTTATAAAAGGAGCATCCATATAAAATTGATTAATAAAGAAAAATAAATATTTTTATGTTTATGGTGTAGTATAGCAATAGCACTTAGACTTATATACCACGTTACAGTGCTTTCCAGCCCTCTCTAAGCTGTTTACAGAGTCAGCATATTTCCCCCAACAATCTGGGTCCTCATTTTACCAACTTCGGAAGGATGGAAGTCTGAGTCAACTTTGAGTCTAGTGAGATTCGAACTCACCAAACTTCTGGCAGCCAGCAGCTGCAGAAGTAGCCTGCAGTACTGCAGTCTAACCTTTCCGCCACCAGAGCTCATATGTGTATATGTGATTCAAAATGCAGCTTGAAGTTGTTAAATAACAGATGGTGCTAAAAAGGAACTTTTGAGGGAAAACTGTTTTTTCTGCTTTGTAGGATAGGATAATTTTGTGAAAGGTAGTTAAAAATAGGAGAGGTAGTTAAAAATAGGAGAAAACATGGAGCATTGTTTTTCCTAATGGAAAAGACTTGTTCCCCTTTTCTTTAACTATATTGTTTCCTGCACAAATAACAAACCAAAAGAATGATTTGGATAATTTTGATATATTGTATTTACAAAGGAGACCATTTAAAGTTTTGAAAGAGTTAGTGAAAAGAGACAAAGAAAAGAATTCACGCTCTAAGATATTACTTGAAGTATTAAAAGATCATTAGAAGTAAATGGAAGAAATATAAACTTGCTTTATTTGATCAATGTTATATAGATGTTGCATAACAATTAAAATCCTCAGATAATCTATCAATAGCAATAATCAAACAATATTTAAGTAGAATAACACTCTCAGATTTATTTCCAAAGACTATACAGTTTATAGACTATATTTTTTCTGTTTCAGAAATCTCTGTAGTTTTTAGCACTATTCAGAATGGAAAATCTCTATTAAGATGCCAGTTCCTGAGCACTTTTACCAGATTTAAGGGCTAGAATTAATTTAAATTGTTTCCAAGCAGTCAGAAACTGGTGTCTGATAGACCCATTTCACTTCACGATATGAACTATAAACTATATATTAATTTGTTAGCTAATTGTTTAAAAGTAACTATAAGTAAAATTATTCTTATAGACAATCTGATTTGATTCCAAATCAAAATGTATCTACTCCTATCAGAGAATTATTAAATACTATAAAAATCAATAAAATTAATTCATTTTCATTAGCCATATGTTCTTTAGATATACTAAGAGCCTTTGCCAGTACTACTATTAAAAATGAATCAGATGGAGAGGGAAGACACTACAGCTCTAGAAAGTCTTCCACAGCTTCCTTAGGGAAGCCTACCTTCTACTTTGAACAGTGTTGCCAAGGGTGAGTTGATGGTTCTTAATAAATGATAGACTCATCTCTTGATGACTGTGGGCTCAGTACAAAAAAATTAGGTTTATTAGAAGGTACTAATCTCATTCATTCTTCATAATGAATCTCATCTAATTTATGGATGAAACTACGGATATAAAACAGGAAATTCATTTAACTATCTTTTCTCTATTTGAATTCTGGTAAGCAAGCATAACACTCTGTTCCCTCAGAGGCTTAATTTATTTTTATAAACACCTCTGAAAACCATAGAAAGAAAGAGCTGTCTATGAGACAAGGCTGAATCTGCCATCACTAAAGATGAAGCAAGCACATAAGCAGAGCGGAAATCAGGAATCTTGTCTAAAAGACCCCTTTGGGAAGGTAGTTAAAAAGGAACCAGATTGTTAAGGAAACAAAGAAAAAAATACCACCTGAACCAGACAAAGGAAGTTGAGCCTGGCAATGTCCACATGCCCACAAGTCCCATCAACAGCTACCATACTTGTACATTAACAGTTCGTGAATCAACAAAGCAAGGACTTTGGAGGATAAAAGGGATCCTGAAGCTTACTCATTCTTTGACTCATCTTTGGATCCAGACTTGTCAGCTTCCATCCCTCTTGCTAGAACCTGGCAACCTAGTCAGGATGGACACATATAAATATAGATGAGTGAGTGTGGGCATGTGAGAAAAAGCAACTATTAAAATTTTGCTGTTATTTTAACTTCACTTCCCATGAATTATTTATTTATTTATTGGTTCGATTTATATGCTGTCCTTCTCCGGAGACTCAGGGCAGCTTATGATGCGTTAAGAAATAGCCTTCATACTTTTGTATATACCAGCTTAGTAGGGCTTTCAGGGGCCCCTAAGCGGTGTTCTTTTTTATACAAAGTCAGTTTATTGCCCCCACAATCCGGGTCCTCATTTTAGCTACCTCAAATGGATGGAAGGCTGAGTCAACCTTGAGCCTGGTGAGATTTGAACTTGCAGTAATTGCAGGCAGCTGGTGCTATTTAACAACACTTTAGTCTGCTGTGCCACCAAGGCTCAGAACCTGTTATGTCTCAGTGTATGATTGAGAATGATTTCAGTGAATGACCATAACCTCAACATGGGAGTGCATATAACACACATGCCAATGGAAAATATTATTGTCAGGGTTCCAAGAAACACCCCCAATGAAATAAAACTCCGAGGCAATAGATTACTCAAAGTTCCACTTTATTAGAGATGTCATATTGGCACATCTGGGAAAACCTGAATCTGAAAGCTTCCAGGTTTTCTCCACCCAGTTGAAAGTTCACAACCCTGCTCCATGCCCACAAGTTCATCACATGGTCCAATCCATCCTTCAGGCTCAATTGGAAACAATCCCCAGTCACTCCCATCCAGGTGCAGGCAAATGTCCTTGACTCCCAGAAGAAAGAATGTTGTTATGGCTATTCTTTCACCATTCCAACCAAAAAATAACCCCTCCCAATTTCCCAGGCTAAAATATGTGGCAGTCAGGAACCAAAAAAAAAAAAAAATGGTTTCCAAAACTGACAATTATTTTATTAACTCACCAATCTTAACAGGAATGCCTCCTCAATCATTCTATGATGTTTAAGTCTGTTTTTCTTCATCAAAATTACAGTAAATGGCATTTGAGTAAGACTGCCATAATAAATATCCCATTCTTGCCTACACAGTGCCTCTGCATATGAGAGAGAAAGGTTCTTTGTTTTAATTTACAAAACTCTTACAAGAATCTGAGAATCTTTAACCAAAGTGACCTCTTGTTCAAAACTAATAATGGTATTTTATTTTTTTTAACTCAGTCTAAGCCATTTTAAGGGCCTTTCAAGTGTGCCTTCATGTGCAAAATATTTAAATCAGCAAATCTCACCTCAAATAAGGTAACAAGTTCTGAACACTATGCTAAAGGAGTTCAGAGAAAGCAGGTTCAGAAAGCAGCAAAGAAGAAGATCAGAGGATTGGAAATAAAGTCCTGTGATGAGGTGCTGAAGGAGATTAAGCACTGAGGAAACAGTAATAGTAGTTTGACAGTGAAACCAATTATGCCAAGAGGTGATAGTTTTTCCTTCATTGGAGGTTAGGCAGCTAGTTATATGAGATGCTTTGCTTTGGACTTCTGCATTGATCAGGAAGTTGGGATCAATAGCTAAATGTCACCTTCCAACTCTGTGATTCCAAGTTGTCTCATCACCATGAAAGGGTAAATAAAAACAAATACTAACAAATACTAAAAATATAATATTAGGGTTAATATGCTCTATGCTGATCCAAAATTATTGGTGACTTTCTTGAAAAGTAAATTGAATTTGACATCTTTCAGTATTTGAATTCAGACTTTAGGGGAAAACCATTCCAAAATCAGACATTCTGTTCAAAACCTGGCTTGCTTCCTTAAATGTTTCATTAGGTAAACCCTCTCAAGGTGGCATGGAAACCCATTTAATCACATAATATAATGGAAAGATTAATGATGCTAACATTAACAGTTAGAACGAGACTGCATAATATATATAATGCCCCAATAGACTCCAAACTCAATTATAGCCTAAGGTAAACAGGTGAATCTTCAGAGTCTCTTTGAAGATTTGTATTGATGGCAACCAGAGGACATCAATTGGCACGGTGTTCGACATGGGAAGTCTCTGCTGTGAAGTTCCCATCCTTATGCCTGCCAACCTAATTATCTTACAGGCAAGAAAACAATTTGAGCCTCTAATGCTGATTTTCAGAATGTGGGTGATGGGAGCCATTCAGGAAAGTTAGTCCTGCACTGTATAAAGGCAGATACAAACTTTAAAACATTGGTACAAAAACTGTACTGAAAACCTGTGTTCAAATGTCATAGTACAGATGCCATATAGTTTAAATGCCCAATTCCACCAGTATTCAAGTGGATGCATTTTATATAAATAAAATTTTCTGAACTTTTGAAAGGCAAGCCCATTTAAGCCCATTACAATTAATATAGTCTTGCTGTCATGTAAGAAGCATAACTGAAAATCCAGTTTTTGCAGATGGAAGCAGTTATAAGCCACTGGTATGTGACCTTCCATATTAGGCATGCTAAAGAATAGCTCAAGTTAATAAGTGAAGAACTAAAGATTAGTGTGAGAAATATAAAATGTTTAAGATTCCAACTACTATGCATCAGACATAATCAGTGTCTGCTCCAGAATTCTATATCATTTCCTTCAGGTCAAACTTGGACTCCTGGTAATTTCATACACATACCCTCATAATTTTTGTGAGCAGTAAAATGAAATTGATTTGTCAATCTGTTCCTCCAGGATTTTTTTTAACTTACAGTCTAGTCTACAATCCTGACATTACCTCATGGTCTCCCATCCAGATACAAACCAGATCTTCCCTTAATTTTCAAGATCAACCAAAGTCAGGTAGATGCTACCATTGTTGCAGTACTACACTTTCATGACAAATGGGAACAATCTGAAATGCAGTTTAAAATCCTCTGTCCTTGGTATTACAATAAAATGCCTTCTCCTCATGTCACATTATGCAAAAAAAATTATAATCTTAGTTCATTCAACTAAAAATGTCTTACATCCTTTCTCATAATCAGCAGCTTGCAGCTGAGCAGACTTAAAAGGTTCTTTGCAGAACATTTTTAATCGCTGTTGACTAATGAATATCCAGCCCTCATGAATCTAGCCCTAAAGCCAACAGCTGTTGCCTCAGGAATATTTCTTATGCAATCCATGTGACAGTTTTATTTATTGGTAAATAGAAAAGTAAGCCAGTGATAAAATGTTAACTCTCATACAATAGAACCCTAAATAAATATAAATAAATGACTCCATGCTTACAACTATTCAAGACTATTACTGAGGTGGATGTATATTCTATCATGGTAAAGAATAGAAACATTAAATATATTGTGGAAAGTTATCACCCACCCCTCCTAGAAGAATGAAATATTTTAGGAAATATTTAAAAAGGTGAAATTTTATATTTCCCCTAAAAGAGAAATAGAAATCTTAAGGGAGACAAACTCAGAACTTCAGCTCCCTGCCCCCAGCAGATATTTGGTGCCCATTGAGAAGGACTGGGCCAGCCTATCTACAAAACAAAAGACCTTCAGATCCAGGGAGATTGGATTAAGATATGACCTATCAGGACATAACAGGATTTTCTAACAGCAGGGCTCACTGCATTACAAAATCATTGTACATTACATCACTCTCCAGGCTTCAACCAAACTTGATTCAGACAAACATGGCCCCATGGGAGTCTGACTACAGCCAATAGATACATTTCTTGCACAGACACAGGAAGCTCAAGGGCAAGGCCCAAGAGAGGGTATAAATAACCCTCATTCTTCACTCCATGTGCACCAGGACCATGTGCTTGATGGTTCTGCTTCATTAAGCCATCTTTCTATGTTTCCAGTGTGTCTTTCTCCCCATTTGGAACTTAACCAGATGGACATTTCTTCCAACAATTTTATTTGAGTGATCCTTTTTATTATATATAAAAGGACTTCGTGCAAATTTACAGAATATAGAGATCCTTCCTGATGCTAATACAGCTCAGATATAGCCAGCCAACCATGGTGGGTGGCCTGGAAACTAATTTAAAAGTCCTCAAGGTTTGAGGTAGGAAGGTCTCTATGTTTGCCCTTATAGTGAGGTGGTTACACCTTTCTTAAGAACAATAGGGGAAGCTTTGCTGAGGAAGAGAAAAATAGTGACTACATTACAAGGCGGCTGCCACTGTAATTGTCCATAGTATCTCAAAACAGAGTAATACAATTTTGAGGAAATACTTACAGTTAGCAGTTAGCAGTTGCTAAAATTAATGGTATAAGTAATGGCAGGACTATGGTGCTTGTTCAACAAAGCTGATCAATAATGCATTTATGATAATGATTGAGCTAAATTTTGATAGCCCAATTTACGGTTTGTATCATAGTAGAGAATAACAGTCTACTATGACCTTGGAGGTCTTCTAGTCCAGCCCACTGCTCAAGCAGGAGACCCTATACCATTTCAGATAATTGGCTGTCCAGTCTCTTCTTAAAAACCTCCAGTGATGAAGTACCCACAACTTCTGAAGGCAAGGTGTTCTATTTTAGTTAATTGTCCTCACTGTTAGGAAATTTCTCTTTAATTCCAGGTTACTTTCTAATTTGATATACTGAAGATTGGTGTAGGGTTTATTAGGAGCTTTTCAATCTGGAAAACATAAACAGGAAAGGAATAATAGAAGTTAATAAAATGTAATGTAAACCTTTCTCATTCTGTGACCATGCACATGCAAGAAAAGTAGGCTATATATGGATCCCTCTATCTAATATAATTGTGGGCATTGTTCTTGTGAGTTTTCAACCTCCTCGCAAAGAATATCCAGGCAACAAGATTTCATTCATACTGAGATTTTTAATAGAATTCAATCTGACTTGAAAATATTTTTTTTAAAAAAATGTTCATCACAGAAAACCTGGAACAGAGAGAATATCTAACGATATTACTACGCAAGCAAAATCAGATGTTCATGACCTTAAAACTGTATGTGTAACACAGTGGGATATAATATATAAAGTAGGACATTTTTTTTCCTTTGTTTCCCATGAGTTTTCTATAAATTGAGATCATCCCATGAATAAAAACAAGAAGTGTCAAACCAAAATACTGTATGCATTCAAAATTAGCAAAATATTCAGTTAGGGCATCTTTTTAAAAAGCATAGGACAGTTTTTTGGAAGTTAAGACTATAAAAACCTATACTCAGAATGGCTTAATAGAATATTCAAGGTAGCATTCCATTGAAAAGGAGACACTTGAGAGAAGAATAGGATCAGGATAGCAATTTACCCTTTGTTCAAGAACAGCCAAGCACACTGTAAGGGAAGAGTATGTATGCCACTTGATCTTATAAAGTTAGACGTTTCTAAAGCTGTCATACTGAGACTAATAAAGTGTTGTTCAGTCCTTCTTCTCCTCCTTCATCTTAAATAATTGATAATTGATAAAAATTAGCAGGAGATTTTCATCTTCCTTTTTTTAAAAAAATGCAGCCGCTTTTCTGAACTGATCTGTCCCCATACCCCCACACACACAAACAGCCAGCCGAGGGTTAAGGAAACACTTTGGAACACACCCAGTTTCTTTATCTCCCACTTGGCAGCGATAGACACACCGTCTGCCAAGTGCCTTTATTTTCACAGTAAAACAGAAAGATAAATACTCAAGAGTCCAAATGTCTGACAACAAGAAATCTTTCTCTCAGCAATTCCAGACGAGGCTTTAGTGACTATCCAAGGTTTGCTTTGTTCGTCACAGGGATCACTGGCCACCACCCTCTATTATATAGTCTCTGGGGTGTGATCCAGTGACTCAGTTCTAATCCCTAGCACGCCTCCTAAACTGCTGCAATCGTTTATCACGCCTTCGGAGGCGTGCGTCCAGGAATGATGTTTCTTCGTCACTCTGATCCGAGCCACCTGTCTCCCTACTGATCTCCTCTCCCTCGGCCGGCACCTGAGACAATGCCAGAGGGGAGGGGCCTGGAGAGGGAGGCCTGGCTGACTCCTCTTCCTCATGCTCGGAGCTTTCTTCCTCCGATGGGACAGGCTCAGAGGGCGGGGCCACAACATGAACCAGATCTATGCTTCATATTTTTCTAACCAAGTTGTGTAATTCCCTTAGTAGAAAAGAGCTTTCTGTAACATGTACTGAACTTAAGGTCTACGCCAGTATCTTGACAGGCAATACACCGATTCAGTCTGCTCAGTTTTGTTTCTAACTGTTATTCAAAAACAAAAAGGAATATCTGATGCAACGGCATATTATACATCAAAAGCAGACTTGGATTCAGGAGGGAGGAAGTTTGCTTAGCTCTGTGGAAATCATCCCACCCCCAAAAGGCAATGCCCATGAATCATGGTACAGAAGAAGAAGACTTATGAAATAGTGCAATTATTCATTCCCATGACATTATTGATTCCTTTCTAAAAAGACACTTAGCAGGACAAATGAGTCATTGTTGTCCTCACAACCAGCTCTTAACATTTCTAAATCTCAAACAAATAGTACTAGATTTGTTAGTTATTTCAAAATCAATAGACACAGCTTCATAATAGCAGAAAATTAGTTTATCAATAGGAATTGACCAATGCATAACTCTAGGATCACCGTTATGCAGATAAAAATCAGATTAAAATCTTAAATAATGATACATGGTGGATTTGTTGTGGCATTTTACACAAAAGAAGAAGAGTAATTCTCTTTTAGCTGGGCAAACACATTTTTGTTTTGAGTAAAAAAGATCAAATTTCTGGCCAGCCACATAACTTGAACATTTTCAGTTAGAAAGAAAAATGATTCAATTACCCAGCCTATTTTTATTACTGTACATAAATGGCCAACATTTCTACTGGCAATAGTTAATATAAACTATCCATCTCCAATATCTCATGGTCCAAAGAAGGTAGATCCTGAGGCTATGGGGGGGGGGGGGGGGAAATCACCAGCCAGTCAGCCAGCAAGCAGTATCAATCATTTGGGAAAGGATAAAATGTTGCAATCATTGTTCTCATTTGACCTCATTGTAAACTGAAAATCAATTGCATTTAAACCAACAAGGCATCGCCAACAAGGTAAAAACATGGATAAAACCATCGTTCCATTGGAAGTGTTCAATAAGGTTGTTATTATAGCATCAGGAAACGAATGTAAGCTTGATATATTTGTAGCTAGACTACCACTTTCAGCTGAACATCAGGCTGACCCATATAGATTTTCAGATATAATGGTTCAAATCCAAAAATGCCCTGCAAGAACAGCTCTATTTACCGGGGGGAGGGAGGTTGTGCACATATGTGTGGGGGCAGGGCACATTGAATTATGGGTGCGACACCCACCCACCCCGCACGCTCCCTCCACTTTTAGCAGGCGACAGCAAAAAGGCTAGCCATCATTGTCCTAGCAAAAGCCTATCTGGCTTACAGTAAATCAATATTGATGGATACAGAATATAGAACAATAGAGTTCTATGCACCTTCAAATGCAACCCCCTGCTCAGGCAGGAAGCCTTTTACCAGTGATGGTGAACCTTTTCAACACCGAGTGTCGAAACTGGAAATGTGCGCATGTGCCAGAACATTGGAAACCCAAAGACCAGCTGGCCAGTGCACATGTGCGCGCCAGCTAGCTGGTGTTTGGATTTCCGGTGCATGTATGCACGCTGCCCAGCTAGTCTTCACACGCGCCAAAGTGCCAAAAACCTGAAGACCAGCTGGCCGGTGCACATATGTGCTCCAGCCAGCTGGTCTTTGGGTTTCTGGCATGCACATGCGCACCGGCCAGCTGGTCTTCAGGTTTCCGGTGCTCCGGCGTGCTCAAAAATAGAAATCGGAAGAGCAGCTGGCGATGGTGCGCGTGCCCACAGAGAGGGCTCTGTGTGCCATCTCTGGCACACGTGCCATAGATTCGCCATCACGGCCCTATACCATTTCAGACAAATGGTTGTCCAATGTCTCTTTTCAAAGCAGTTCAGAGAGTATAGTTCAGTTCCAAATGCAACAGCCAAGATTTTGATTATGAAGCCTCAATGAGAATTTATTGGTGTTATATAAGACTAGAAGAATGTTATATTCTACAATATATTGTTTCCAAGCTCACTTCTGATTGTGATTTTGGCCTCTAAATCTTTCATTGTTTGAGAATGTAGGGAATGCCTCTTTTCCTGTCATGGCTTTGGAATTTCTGTCTCAAGAAAGTTATTTTTTCTTGGGATTCTTTTTAAATCATGAGGGGTTTTTAAATATTTTTTAAATATTGGAAATAGATTGTATGTGAGCACTACTGCTGTTTTAACTGAATGAATGTATTTTTTCTGGTTGTTATTTCCTACATTATTTTACACCATAAATAGCATGCAGTACAATCATATGCAATAAGTAAATATGATAAAGGAGAATTTATAAATGTCTACAGTAAATTAATGATCCTTAATTCCATTCTAAAATAATAATTTCCAAAGATTTGGGTATCATTTGCCTGAAAAAAAGCCCTCTTTATTTTTTACTCTTGAGTAAAAATGCATAAGATTGTATTGCAACTTAAATGGATGTTATGAGTATTTTGAGAAAAGCACAAGTGGATGTAACTCAAGTATACCGTTTTCTAAACTTTCCTGTGCAAATTAGTCTTGCAATAATAATCCATGCTTTTCTTCTCTTAGGGGACAGCATGCATGATATCTAGGAGGAAATTATGCATTTTCAGAACTTAATTTTGAAATGGATAAAACTCAATTACTCTTGTCCTATGTCCCAATTAAAGACAATTTTTCAAGTTTCCTTTGTGGATATCTAAATACCAGTGAAAACATCTGAACAAAAGTTCACCTTGAAATAACAGTCATTATCCTTGAAATTCAGGACATAAATCTTCAATTCTTTCTCATCTTATCGCATGAAAGTTCTAAAATCACACCAGGTATAGCACATTTATTCCACTGTTTTATTTAGTTTTAACACTTTTCCTTTCTTCAAGAGTCTTGTGGCCTCATAAAACAGTAGGGCCACTTTTGAAATTGCTTAAATACAGGAACTAGAAAACCAGAAAGTGTAATACTAATTGAATGGACTATATTATTTTATTTATTAGAAAATAACAGATTGCAACATTTGCCTTTATTAAACTTCCCTCTCAGCTCCTATCAATCCCTTCCAGGTCTTTACCATCTCGGGGAATGGTTCCCTGAAGAATGGGAGGCAGGATGGTGAAAGCCAACCTAAATGCCTCTTCATACAGACACTTCTTCCCTCTATCTTCACAGAGCTATTATCAACAGTTGATCAGTAGAAAGGACCCTGCAGAGAAAGGGAGGGAGGAAAGAAGGTGGCTGCTACCACAGAAGTCGGTTTCATTGGAAATTGCACTCTTCCTGCAACTCAAACATTATCAGTAGTAGGCTGCATTTTCCAACTTAGGCCTAAAGAAGAGACCTCCACTGCTCTGCATATAAGGTATTACTGCACCTTAGAAGCCTCAGAGCAGGTGGGAAGGGTATTTACTGCCTAAAGAGAAGTAGAAGGCACAACAAGTTTCTGTTCTGACCTAAGCTTCCTGAGTCGTAAAACACACGAGTAGTCCCAAAAACCTGTTTTATTTTAACAGCTGTGAATTCTGTTCATTCACAGATGAGTCCCAAATAGTTGTAAAGAATCCTTCAGTATAAGGCTGATAATCACCCACCTTTATCTCCCTTGACACGCCGCCAAAGACCTAATTGGCAAAGCCACACGGAGTCCAGAATCAAACAGAGCTTTAGACTTTAAACTGCACATAATTAACAACATCTTCACTAGATTCTACCACTGTTTATTGATGCCAATCAGGAGAGAGTAAAATAAAATATGCTGCCCATTTAAAATAATCAATTGCTATAGAAAACTTTGTAAAATTCACTTTCCACAAAATACATAATTTGCAGCAACACTTCATTTCTCTCCATGGGTAAGTATTTAATCATGCACTTTCAGTCTCAGGCAGTATGGTCCTCTCCTATTGTTATCTCCACATGAACGGTTTGTTGCTTTTATGTTGCTATAAAAAAGGATATGTTGCTTTAGATCAGAGTATATGTTTCCACATTTGTTAAATCAGCGTTTCTCAACCTCAACTTTAAGATGTGTGGACTTCAACTCCCACAATTCCCCAGTCAGCTTAAAATGTGTGGAGTTGACATCTACACATATTAAAGTTATTGAGGCTGAGAAACACAGTGTTAAATAAAAGGTTTGAAGTGGTGGGTTGCCCCGGTTCGCACCAGTTCTATAGAACCGGTAATAAAACTGGTGGGATGCTCCACCCACTGATCTTGACGTCATCAAAACGCTTCTGCACTTGCGCATGGTCCTGTTGCAAACCAGTATAAATGTAAGTAGAACCCACCCCTGGTTTGAACCATTTAATATTTCAAATATTCCTAAAGAATAGTAAACAGATCTGTCTTCAAACCAATTCCCTGCAGAGTAAGTCTCTTCTGTAAAGAAAGAATGCAGCATTGACAATAATACTTCCAAATTAAGCAAAATAACCCTTTATGTCATCAGTTTCTACATTTTCCCAAGTTACAGTATCCCACGCTGATAGACAGAGATGGAATTTATTTCCCAAACTCCATTTAGAGCAAATAAAGAATACAATGTTCACTGTATCGTTTTCATCCTTCATCTTAATTATCATTGAGAAGAGTACAGAAATCATTATCTTTATGATGATGAACGTCCAATTAGCATTTCCCATATAAATTTCAAATCATGAAGGAGCCTGTAATGGATAATGCAAATTCCTAATGGTCTTTTTTTCCTGGCTGAAAAATTGAGGTGCTTAACAAAATGAAATTAAATCTGAGTCATTTTCAACTAGTTGAGAACTTTAATTACTTGATAACACAGGAAAGTGGAAGAGAGATTGAAACTAAATCTTAAGAATGGACATACTGTAGAAATATTCCTTTTTTCATTATGGTGCTCATGTTTTTCCCTTCATAAAGCTTAAAGTTGTCTAATGCTGTGCTCAATAAGTTTTAAATTATTGTGAAAATGGAGTGGAAGCTATATTTTTATTAACTGCATTGTTTGGTGACTTGGGAAATTATTATAAATAAACATTCTGTTTACTCATCTCTGTAGCAGTTTAATTGGATCTTATCAAGCCTAATAAATGCATAATGCCTCAAATATCTACCTCCACCATTGCTAGGCAACTAGAAGAGCAAAGGTGCCCCTTCAATATATTATCTATTGTCTCCTGGACAAATAATTGATTGGTCATCTTTCTTTCTTTCTGTACTATAAAGGCTCTTTCCACCCAGAAAAAGGGATGGTGCTGCCATGTGAATGATATTTTTATAACCCACAAGCATATAAGTAAATAGGTCTGCTCCTGAGGGAAAGTTAGAATCTAAGTTGATACAAAATGTGGATGAACATCTCCGGACTGGGATGGCAACTATTGCACTATGGATTAACCCTTTTCCCTGAGCTGAAATCAACTGAAATGTTTACTATGTGCTATACTGGATAAAATAAAGATGTATTATTCAGTTGTTGCATGTTACAAATCAGCTTTGGGATGAGACACTATTCTCCAAATCTCAACCTATCCCTTCCATACTATAGATTTATAGTATATCCATACTATACTATAGATTTATAGTATATCCATACTATAGATTTTAAAAAGTTACTCACAGGTCCAAATTCATGGATAATTATAGCAATTAACACAATGGAATTCATGAAAGGAAAGCAATCATGCATAGGCAGCACAAAGGTTCCAGAGCTGACTTTTTGTTAGCTTGCAGTATCACATGCACTGCATACAATCCACCCATATGATACCTTTCAAAAAGTTGTACAGAAGAATTTTGGTTACTTGTATTCAGAGTTCTGAGAGTGATCCAAAGCAGACCTCCTATGGTATTCATTTCAAAAATACAATGTGTTTTTCATGCTTCTTCCATATCATATCTAGGCTTGCCCAGCTTCACGAAATTGTTTAAAAATAATATTATGAAATCATAAAAAAATACAACCATGCTGTGAAGACATGCAGACAGATTATATACTTTGACTGGGAATTTTAATGAAGTGATTGAAATATATCTCCAAATCTGCCGGTTGAAGCACCAAGATGGTGTATCCCCCCTAAAAGGCTTGACACAGCCACTTCAAGGGTCTTCTCCATGGGAAGCAGGCTACTGTTCATGCATGCAGATGGAAATGCTCTTGAAATGATTGACTGAGCCTTGGGGATGATGTATCAAAGGGCAGTCTGGCTGCTTCATAAAACATATCAATATATCTCTATATCTCTATCTTCTCCCTCCCTTCCTCTCTCTCTCTCTCTCTCTCTCTCTCTCTCTCTCTCTCTCTCTCTCTCTCTCTCTCTCTCTCTCTCTCTCTCTCTCTCTCTCTCTCTCTCTCAAAACTTATTCATGGCAAAATCATATAAGATTGCAATCTACATCTTTGCATATTATAGTCAAATTCATTAAATTCTTAATAAGGTTTTTAACAGAAAAATGAATCCAACACTGAATTTGGGGACTCATAAAACAGACACACATGTTGAAAGCTACCTTTAAAAAAACATAAAGTGTATAAAATATCCACTTAGAGAGTATTTATCAAGAAAGCAACAAAGGGTGATTTTATGGATCCATAAATCCAAATGTGCTAAAAACCTACCCTGAATATATACCAAAGTAGGATGTTGTTATCGTGAATAAATAAACTTATCATCAAAGTTCCTTATTAAAGGAAAGTGAAGGAGCTTATTATTATATAGGCATCTGTAGGCAAAGTATTACAAATTAAATACATTTAGTTGTTGTTAATGATGGAGACATTTCTTCCAGCACTGAAGAACTCACTTTATATGAGAAAGGTTGTCTTTAGCAAACTGTCATGGAATTCGAAAGGTGTTCTTCCAAAAAGCAACTTCAGTTTTGAAGAGAACTGAGGAAGCTTCTTGAATGAGAAGCAAAACATTTTCAAGGAAAAAAACCAACAAAATACAGTTGCCTTTTGGAAAAGCACCTTTGGACAATCATGACTTGGATGATTGAGAAACTCCATAGACATTTGTCTTGGAGTTCACTGAAAGTGAAAAGCAGGGCTGTAATATATATGTCCGTTCTATAAACATCCACAAAAATAGATGCACCTCTAGAAAAACAAGTTTGCGCAGTTTAAGGCAGCAATCCCCAACCATTGTGGCTTGGTGGCCTGGTGGGGGGAGGGGGGCAAGAGGGGATGGTTCTGTACAAGAGGTAGGCACACGCTCGCACGAATGGAGAGTCATGCATGAGTGCGAGTGTCCGCCATTCATGCAAGTAGAGCTGCATGCACATTTGCCCACTGCTCACGTGACCCGATTCCAAACAGGCCATGGCCCAGGGATTTGGGGACCCGGTGTACGGTGTATGAAGAACTGTCAGCTGTAGTGGGATTACATTGTTGCTGATATGAGTTATTCCGAAACCTTTTCCAAATAGCAGCTTACAATAGCGCCTTGGAGCTCTTCCCTGAAAAAGCTAAGTATACAGCTAACATCCTTGATATGAGGGGGAAGCTGACAGCCTCTAAATCCTTATCCAACAAAAACAGAAAGATATTTGTACAAATTGCCATACAGAAAGTATAAAGTCATTCTGACCAGCGGTAGTTGTACTGGGGCACTAACTGGGTAAAATGACTGTTTTCATTCTGAAAGAGGATGAGCAATCTGCATATTTTCAAGAAAATAAAGATAATTTATTATTCCTGCAGAGCAAGTGGAAATTATTGCCTGATTACACTAAGTCTTCCCACACAAGTCTTTTACAATGTCACTACAGGGCTTCATTAGTTCCAAATTATTTATTTTAGACATTTATTTATTTCACGTGTCTCTGTCATTTCTGTCCAATCAAGCGGTTAAAGTGGCTAACAAAATTAAAATGCAGAACAGAAAATTGAAAATATGTATTAAAATAGCATGTTAAAACTAATGCAAAGTAATGTTTCACTCTTCAATACCTAGCCAAAAAAAATGTTCTAAAGCTGTTCTAAACCCAGAACGACTGGGACCAAGTGACAAGGGAATGCATTCCATAGATTGGGAAGGAAGACCGCTTGTGAAAGGCAAATTTAAAAAAAAAAAATACTCAGAGGAATCTTCAGAAGGAACACATCTTAATGGCAGAGCATTTTCATAAAGAGAGGCAGTCAAGCCACTGAGAAGCTGAAAGCGTCAGATCAGCACTCTAACTTCTGTCCAGAGAGCAAGTGGCAACCAATGTAAATCTATCAGTATGGGTGTCATATGATTCCTGCATCTCATACCCGTTAACAGATTTCTTGTCGGTGTCACATTTTCTATACTTAAAATTCAGGATGCTTTGTAACGAAAACTTGGGTTGCAATAATCAAGACCCAATACAGATAACTCTGTAGGAAAAGAAAAGGCTGAGCTGGAAGGTGGGGTTAAATGTGTCATCAATTTAGAGTCATTGCGTTTTCAGAAAAGACCTAAGTCCGCTCACTCCCACATGAATTTCATTGATCTTTATATAGCACCAATTTAGCTTTGACGATTACTTGACTAGATTCTTGTATTACAGGTAGCAATAATAAACTTTTCTGGGCTTTGAACTGAATGAATACTGCTGGTTATTTGTGCCTAATAAACTTTTGTCAAATCTGACTGATTAGGAAGGTCAAGGTAGCCCTAACTGAGTTAAGTTTAAGTTTAAGTTTAATGCGATTTATATGCCGCCCTATCTCCAATGGACTCAGGGCGGCTCACAACAATAAAATGCACCATTGTACATTAAAACAATATGAAATTAAAAGCCAAATTAAAACAGTTTAAAATCAATTTAAAACTATTAAGAACCCCCCCCCCCATCAGTCCAGGCTACAAAACAACCAGGTCTTCAAATCATGGTGGAACAAGTGAAGGTCAGGGGCCATCCGGAGCTCCAAAGGAAGTTGGTTCCAAAAGGTGGGTACACCCACAGAGAAAGCTCTCCCCCTGGGAGTCGCCAGCCAACATTGTCTGGCCGATGGCACCCTGAGGAGGCCCTGTCTGTGGGAACACACCGGGCGATTGGAGATTGTTGCTGGCTGCAGGAGGTCCGACAAGTATCCCAGGCCTAGGCCATGAAGGACTTTATAGGTGATAACCAGCACCTTGAACCTCACCCGAAGGTGATTATATATACTCCTAAATACTGCCACTTCTTTGAAAAAAGGGTTATCTGGAACTCAATTAGTTTTCTCAGACTAATGAACTTTTCAATATGGAAGTGTAATTTCATCTCTATGATGCAGTCCCAAACCATTTTAAAGGATTCACATTATTATGTCCTATTTTTCTTATGTTATTAAATATGCAGTTCTCCAATAAGGCTGTTCTTCAAACACCTCTAAACACTTCTGCCTTGTCATTTGATCATTCTGTTGGTGAGATTTCATCAAATCTTGCGGTCTCCAATGCTCTTTCTCCAAAGCTTTGCAAGTCTTCGCTTTAAAAAAAAAAAAAAAAAAAACTCTTTCAGATGTGTAAAAGAGGACACCCAAAACGAACATGTGATTTATAACAGAAGATTGCAATGTGTGTGACTGTTTAAGCTATGGAAAAAGGTAGCTGAGTTGAGACATGATGCAGATATATAAAATCATGCATGGCATGAGAAAATTTAAAAAGTTCTAATAGAAGACAATATAAGTAGCTCATGATTGATCTGTGGAGTCCTTGGTGCTCTCTGGGCCGGGTTGTTTGTTCACTTTTCATTACTCTACTAGGTAACATTATCCATGCTAGTGAGTGTGTGGTTTGCTCCTACCAATTTTGGTAATTCCTTGATTACTGTATTAGGGCCAGATAATGAAACATCTGCAAACAAACAAACAAGCTCAGAGAGCACCAAGGACTCCACAAATTAGATTTTTTCCCCATTTTTCAAAGTTTTAGAACAACAGTTTTCCCTGATTAATAGGAAATATAGAAGAAAGAATGTTGTTATTTGTTTGTTTATCGAATTTATCTGCTGTCCTCTCACAATTTACGGTGACTCTGAATAGAACGTACTTCTTAAATCAGCACCTAAATAATCATTAAATTCATTACAAGACATGGACATGGCCACTAGTTTAGAAGGTTTTAAAAGGAGATTGAATACATTCTTGGAAGATAGGCTTATCAAAGACTATTAGTTTTGAAGGCACAATCTTGAGACAAGCTGTGGTATGCCTCCATATACTTGTTGCAGAGAAACAAGGGTAGGAAAGGAGAATGTTATTTGGTCATTGTGAGAAATAAAATGATAAAGTAAGATGGACTTCAGTCTGATTCATCAGGGCTATTCTTAAATTTATATATACACTAAGTTAATTTGCTATGTAATACAAGGCAAGTTGGCAACATGGTGTTAGTAAATGATGCTATGTGCCATGTGATATACTATGAAATACCAAAAATGATTCCTTTAAATGGACAGTGGACAGTGGAGTGGAGTGCTGCTAAAGATTTAAGAACCAGCTCCATTGCCCGCCAGCAGATTGTGCAATGCACTAGTAGTTATACAACAGATGATTGATCTGTCAGGAGTCAAGGTTCATTTCTGTTATGTCCTTATAAGGACATCCGCCCGGATTGGCTGCCAACCACCGGGCGGGAAAGTTTGAATCCCTGTCAGGGGGCGGTGCGTCTGCCGGAGCGAATATAAGGAGAGCTCCGGCAGCGCACGGCAGTCTTGCTACTGTTGCTGTTTTAATAAAGTTACTTATGTAACGAGCTGGTCACGTCTTCCATTTCCTGCGCCGATCTAACACTGGCGACGAAGGACTAGAGAGAAGAGACGAACCTTGGGGCACCAAGCCAACAAGACCAAGACTCCGGCACCTGGAACCACAGTAGGCATTTCCAAAGGCATGGCATCCGCTGAAGTCACTTTGCCAGCCCTTGCTCCTTTCCGCCCAGGGAAGGACAAGTGGAAATCCTACGTGGTCAAATTTCGGCAATACCTGAGAGGCAACAACATCAGGGACGCCGACGATGACCGAAAGAAGGGCATCTTCCTGGCCAACTGCGGCTCCGAAGTCCTCGACATGGCAATCGATCTCGTAGCACCACGAGACATCGAGGAAGTGCCATGGGCAGACCTGCTGCAGATCCTGGAAGACCACTATGCCCCAACAGGAACACCAGTGGCAAACCGTTTCACCTTCCATCAGAGGGATCAGAAGGAAGGTGAGACCATCAAAGAATTCGTGGCCGCCCTACGCCAGATCACAGCCAGCTGTGAGTTTGACCACGTGGACAACGCCATCGCTGACCGCGTGGTTTTCGGCATGAGGGACAGGGGCCTCCAAAAGAAATTCCTGAGCAGAAAGAAACTCGTGCTCAAATATGTGGTGGAGGAAGCCACCGCATCCGAAATCTCGGAGAAAGCAGCCGCCGCAGTAAGCAGAGCAAAGGGAATCCACAAGATTCGCTCCACAGCACAATCGTCAACAGAGGATTCCACAGCTGGATCCGAGTCGGAGGGGGAGTCCACCGTCCACAAAGTATCCAGACCCCCAAGGCGGGAAACCGCCCAACGGAGCTACAAGGGAGAGCGCTGCGCCAGCTGCAGAGGGGACCATGCCAGGGCAACCTGCAAGTGGAGAGATGCGACCTGCCGACGCTGCAACAGAAGGGGTCACATCGCCGAAGCTTGCAGAGCCGAGGAACCAGCCCCAGAGCCCCCCAGCCACCGCTCCCGCGAGAATCGGAAGGATTACCAGAGATCATCCAAACGGTCCTCTGGCCCTTCCAGACGCAGAGACGATGAATTTCCCCGGAGCGGAGCGGTCCACCAGACGACCATCGCACACACGACCTCAGACAATGCCACCAAGTTCCACGTGACCATCCACGTGGAGGGAGCACCCTGCAAAATGGAGGTAGACTCGGGCTCGGTCTACTCCATCATGGACTGGCAGCAGTTGCAGCGCCTGCAACCCAGCATCACCAAGCGAGAGCTGAAGCCACTACACTCCAAGCTCGTCGACTTTGGGGGAAACCCCATCGGAGTGTTAGGTAGGGCCAACATCCGAGTCACCTACAAGCAGTTCGAAGGCAAGCTCCCCATCACCGTCGTAAAGGACAGCCGACCGAACCTGCTAGGAGTGGAGTGGTTCAAGCCGCTGGGGCTTTCAATCGAAGGCATCAACCAAATTGGCAGGGACGAACTCGACAACCTCGTCGAAGAGTTCAAGGAAGTCTTCGATGGTAAGCTGGGGAAATTTGTGGGGAGGCCAATCTCTTTCAATCTGGACAAGGGAGTCACCCCAATTAGGCTCAAGCCCCGCCGAGTCCCATTCGCCCTGCGGCCTAAAGTAGACGAACAGCTGGATAAGCTGATCGCCCAGGGCGTCCTGGAACCGATCGATCATGCCTCATGGGGGACCCCCATTGTGACCCCACTGAAGCATGATGGGTCTGTGCGCATCTGCGCCGACTACCGTTGTACCATCAACAAGGCGTTGGCACAGAGCGCATACCCAGTCCCAGTGGTGCAACACCTGCTGCATTCCCTGGGATCTGGATCAATTTTCGCGAAACTGGACCTGGCCCAGGCTTACCAGCAACTGCCAGTAGACGAAAAAACGGCGGAGACTCAAACAATTGTCACGCACAGGGGGGCATTCAAATGTAACCGCCTCCAATTTGGAGTCAGCGCTGCCCCCGGCATCTTCCAATCCATGATGGAACGCCTTCTCCAAGGCGTTCCAGGGGTGGTGCCTTACTTCGACGATGTGCTCATCTCCGGTGACTCAAGAGCTCAACTCCTTGAAAGGCTCAGGCTTGTCCTGCAGCGATTCAAGGCCAAGGGCTTGAGGGTCAGGCGGGACAAGTGCATCATAGGAGTACAGGAAGTCGAGTTCCTGGGCTACCTCATTGATAGCACAGGCATCCACCCCACCAAATCAAAAGTGGAAGCAATCCATGAAGCTCCAAGCCCAAACAACAAAATGGAGCTTCAGGCTTTCCTTGGGTTGCTCAACTTCTACGCCATTTTCTTAAAACAGAAAGCCACAGTTGCTGAGCCGCTCCACCGCCTGCTGGGGAAATCGGCTTCCTGGAAGTGGGGCCAGGAAGAGGAAGCAGCGTTCCGGGCCATCAAAGGACTATTGACGTCCAAAAGCGTCCTCATCCAATACAGTGAGACGCTGCCCATCAAGCTGACTTGTGATGCGTCTCCATACGGGGTGGGGGCAGTCCTCAGCCATGAACTGCCCAACGGCACGGAAGCCCCAATTGCCTACTTCTCGAAGACAATGTCCAGCGCGGAGCGCAACTACAGCCAGCTGGACAAAGAAGCCCTGGCCATCGTGGCTGGAGTGAAGCGGTTCCACGAATACCTCTACGGAAGACGCTTCACCATAGTCACCGACCACAAGCCACTCCTGGGACTCCTCGCAGGCGATCAACCCACCCCAACCTTCATGTCCCCGCGGATGATGAGATGGGCCATCTTCCTGGCCGGCTACTCCTATAGGCTCGTGCACCAGCCAGGCACAGCCATAGGAAACGCCGACACACTCAGTAGATGCCCATCGAAGAACCCGGTGGAAGACCCAGCCCCCACGCTCCATCTATTCCACATAGATGACGACGCCAGCTGTCCAGTCTCCTCCGCAGATGTGGCCGCACACACCCAGAGAGACCCCACCCTCCGCCAAGTAAGGTCCTGGATCCTCAGGGGGTGGCCATCGGAACAGATGGAAGAGAGGTTCAGCCCGTTCACCAGGAAACAGAAGGAGCTGTCCACCATAAAGGGCTGTCTGCTATGGGGAGACAGGGTGCTGATTCCAAGCACTCTGCAACGGCGGACGCTAGAGACACTGCACAACGGGCACCCGGGCATCGTCCGCATGAAGGCCCTGGCACGGAGTTACGTCTGGTGGCCCTCACTGGACAGGGACATCGAACAATGGGTCTCCAGATGTGACCCGTGCCAATAAGTCTGCCCCGCGCCGCCGCAATCCGAAGTCACGAACTGGGAGACCCCCAGCAACCCCTGGTCGAGGGTACACATCGACTTCGCGGGCCCGATGCAGGGGCGACACCTCCTCATCATGGTAGATGCCTTCTCCAAGTGGCTCGAGGTGGTACCCATGGCATCTACCACAACAGAAGCGACGATCCGAGCCCTGCGCCGCCTGTTTGCCACACACGGACTACCGGACGTGCTGGTCTTGGACAACGGCCCCCAGCTCACATCCCTGGCCATGGAGTCCTTCCTGGCAGGACTGGGCATCCGCCATGCCCTCTCCGCTCCGTACAGGCCGGCCGGAAACGGACAAGCGGAACGGATGGTCCGGCTCACAAAAGAAGCCCTCACCAAGATGGGCCCGGGAGACTGGCAAGAACGCATCGACAACTTCCTCCTCACCCAGCACATCACGCCACATGCCACCACCCACAAGAGCCCGGCCGAACTCCTCATGGGCAGAAGGCTGAGATCACCCTTGGACCGGCTGCACCCCCAATACAGCCCGGAAGTGACCGCAACCGCCAGCCGGCCGCTTCGCGCCTTCAGCAAAGGAAATTCAGTTTTCGCGCTGAATTTCAACGGCTCCCCTAAGTGGCTGAAAGGGAAGATTGCCAGCACAACCGGCCCCAAATCCTACACCGTCGAGTTGGAAGATGGACAGGTCGTGAGACGTCACATCGACCAACTCCGGAAAAGGTGGGGGGGAGCACACGAAAACCAGCCTGACGAGGGAGGACTACAACACCCAGACAGGGTAGGCCTACAACACCCCAGCGAGGTAGACCTACCATACCCAGACGAGGTAGGCCTACCACACCCCTATGAGGCAGAGCAACGCCAGCCCGACGAGGTCGGCCCAGCACACTACCAGGCACTGTCACATCGGCAGTGCAGCGAGGTAGACCGGGGCCAACCGCACGGGGGATGGCAACACCAACCCGGCCAGGTGGGCACCCGGCACGACAGGCCCAGGGACCCCCGACCCAGCCCGCAGGTAGACCGGGACCTGCCCAGAAGGGAAGCACCGCACCCTACCAGTGAAGGCAACCCACGGCAGCCCTACCAGGGAGACCTCAACGCAAGGCGAGTAGACCGGGGACCATCGCGGATGGGCACACCACAGCACATGGGCGAGGGTGGCACACGACTCCCCGGCGAGAGGGACCCCCACCCAACGCAAGAAACAACCCGGCAACAACAACCCAACCCAGACGACCCCAACCACCAACCGGCGGTAGACCAGGGACTAGGGGGAAGGGAAAGCCGACAACATCCCGGCCAGGGAGGTCTGCGCCACCCCGGCAGGGGAGACCTCCACCGACCCGAGGAGGTATCCCCACAACGACAACCCGACCAGGTCGACCACCATCAACCCGACGGGGAAGGCCAACGCCTGCCCGGCAAAGGAGACCTGCGCCAACCCGACAAGGTCGGACACCGCTACCCAAGCCAACACCACCCACAGCGGGCAGACCGGATTCAAGGGCACCGGCCCGAACCACCCTCCAGACCACAGTGGGCCAGGCCGCAGCAGAACCGCAGCCACCAGGAGACCGAGGAAGAGCAAGTGACAGCCGGGGTCTTACCGAGACTCAGACGCTCTTCCCGGGTCGGAACCGAGCAGCACCACCGAGGCGAAAGATCCACAGGCCAGGAGGAAGACCACCAGAACCAGCCATCCAAGGTCTGCGGTCCGGCCGGAGGCGCTGAGGGTGACCCCGCACACTCGCCAGCCGAACCGAGCCCGGTTCCGGGGAAGGATCCAGGAGCCACAGGAACCCCATCCGTCCAGGGCAGGGACACGGGAGAAATGAGACTGCGCAGGTCAAGTAGGGTGCCTAGGCGTCCTACGTACCTGCAGGACTACGTCACGTTCATTGACGAACACTGAACTTTTTTTCATTGGACTAGGGGGGAGGAGTGTTATGTCCTTATAAGGACATCCGCCCGGATTGGCTGCCAACCACCGGGCGGGAAAGTTTGAATCCCTGTCAGGGGGCGGTGCGTCTGCCGGAGCGAATATAAGGAGAGCTCCGGCAGCGCACGGCAGTCTTGCTACTGTTGCTGTTTTAATAAAGTTACTTATGTAACGAGCGGGTCACGTCTTCCATTTCCTGCGCCGATCTAACAATTTCTACTATCCAGCAGCTTACAAAACAACAGAAAATTTAACAATTGACTCTTGCAAGCCAGTGCAAGCCAGCTCCAGCATATCACTGGTAATACCTAATCACCAGTGTTTAGGAAAGATCATTCTTTTTGAAGTTTTTATGATGGGAGCAAAACTCAACTGCACATGGTTTTCTATGTGAATTGGTAATAAACATCTTGATTTTCTGTGTATGTGAGAGAGAGACAGAGAGAGACAGAGAGAGAGAGGTGTCAATGTCTTGAATCTACTTTGTATAGTATGCAGCATTGTGATATAAGAACATGTATCTTTCTCGGCTTGTTCCACTGCAATATGACTTTGTAGAACCTTTGTACAAGTCCTAAAGATGCAAGTCACAATGAAATTCAGAAAAGCAAATTTGCATAAAAATATGTTAATAGAAATTGGAAGTGTCCGTTTTATGCATTCTTCATTCAACCTAAATGGCTTTAAATTGTAATTTTATTAATACATTTCATTTTATTATTAGAAATTCATGCAAAAACAACTAATAGAAATGGTTACAGTTATATTGGCAACAGAATTTGTTTGTTTTATTGTGTTTCATTTCAACTGGCAATTTGAATTATTTTTATATTCAACTTGTTCTTACAAAATATTATTCAATAATCGGCAAAAGGACAAAGATGGGTAAAGGGGTTGGATTATTTGATAAAGAATGAGATTCTTGTAGATAAATGTTTTATGTGTAGGGATGTACAATATAGTACTGAGTAAAAGAGAATATGACTTCTGTAAGAAAAAGTGCATGAAAAGTGCATTTACTGTCTCTATGCTCCAAAATACGTTAGGGTACGGGTAATCCTTGATTTACAATGGTACTTGGAACTGGAATTTCTATTGCTAAGCAATTCAATTGTAAAACACAACCGCATCACTTAGAGGCAGCAATCCCTAAGGTTCCAGTTGCCATCATTAATTGAATCCAATGCAGCAGCTTCCTGCAAGTTTCCCACAACCAAAGTCAATGGGGAAGCTGGCAGAAAGTTGCAAGTTCCAAACCAGCAGGTTCGTATGTGACTGCTACTGGATGGGAGAGGAAAGGAGTGTGGAGGTGCAGAAGAAGGTCAGCGAGGAGGTACAAGGATGCAAGAGGGTATGCAAGTGACAGAGGGGAGGGTGTGCAAAAGTGTGAATGGATATATGATAAGAATGGCACAGGTCAGTGAGGGTTACTGAAGAGGTGGAACAGGTCGAGGAGGGTGCGTAGTGGTACAAGAGGGTTCAAGAAGGTTTGAACCCTCTTGGCAAGGATCAGGGAGGGCATGTGAGGCTTTGTTCTCACAGCATGAGTAGGGAGGAGCTTAGGGAATGTGCATGGATGGGGAAGATTTACTCCAGTGTGACCTTCCCCACAGGTTTCCCCTATGACTTTCTGGGGTGCCAGCAAGGAAGGTTGTATATGGCAATCAGATAATTGCAAAGGTGCTGGATGGCCAGAACTCCAGGGATCAGTCCATTTGTTCAGCACCATCATAACCATGATTCAATGTTAAATAAAAGGTCATAAGTTGAGGACTACCTGTACTGTAGAATCGTAATCAAGGAGCAGCACGAGATTAGATGCACAAAGTAATGTGCATGCACACATGCATGCATTTTTCATGAGAAAAACAGTTGACTGAGATCGTTTGTTGACTGAGATGTAGAGTTTGCCTCAGAATGTTGGCTACGTACACAACTTTTCTCTTGATATCTCCCAGATTCAGGGGTGAAATGCTCCGGTTCGGACTGGATCACCTGATCCAGTAGCAATGGCTGTGGGTGGTTCGGAGAACTGGTAGCAAAAATCTCTCCCCCCGCCCCCCCCATTGACCAGCCGAGCCGCGCAATCATCAGAGGCTGTTTTTTTTACTTTTAAAAGCATTTTTTCTACAACCTTTTTGGCCAAAAAAATGCTTTTAAAAGTTTTTTAAAAAGCCTCTGAGGATCGCACGGCTCAATTGGAATCATCAGAGGCTTTTAAAAGCATTTTTTTCTACAACCTCTTCAGCCAAAGAGGTTGTAGGAAAAAAATGCCTTTAAAGGCCTCTGGCGATCCCAGCTGAGTTGCCCGATCGTCAGAGGCTTCTAAAAGCATTTTTTTTCCTGCAACCTCTTAAGGTTGTAGAAAAAATGCTTTTAAAAGTAAAAAAAAAAAAGTTGGCCACGCCCACCCTGTCACATTACCCCACCACCACCAAGCCACACCCACAGAACTGGTAGTAACAAATTTTAGATTTCACCCCTGCCCAGATTGTTTTGACACCTAGTTCTAGAAGGTTTAGAATTTTGCTCATTACAGTGGTCTTGGTCTATGTAAAGAAATCTTAAGAACAGATCTCAGTTAAACTATCAGCCAGTGTTTATTTCGCCATTGATCAAAAACTGTAAAATAAACGGCTTGAGGGTTGCTATATTGATCCAACAGAGCCATGAACCTTCCGTTTTCAAATGTCAACACAACTGAATTTAAGAAGCAAATAATTGCTCCAAAATGGTAGTTACTAAAAAAGACAGTCTTCAGAAATATAAAGAAAAATAAGAATTAAAAATGAGTTCAGATGGAATAATAGTCAACTTGATCATCACCTTTTCAATAGAACAGCAGAAAATATTTTGTAACACTAGAACATCAAGAGCTGGGAGTTTTAGAGAAATAATAGCTAAAGAGGGTTTTTTATTAGTCGACATTCAATCCCTTCAATGTTTGCTACACTATTTTAAAGACTTGGGTTTTTCAAAAAGAAATTAAAGGTGTGGATGGATTGGGCTATTTTTTTTTAAGCTAGGACACTTTCATATGTATTCACAGATAAATCCATTATATCCATCTTACATTGCTTCTTAAGAATAAAAACCATCTATATTTTATATATATATTACCATTAAATACATTTATACGTACTTGGAATGCTTTCAAGTCTCAAAATAGCAAAAGACTATTTGGAGTCCTGAACAGGCTGCATTCCAATCTGCACATTAGTTGTGAGAAGTAAATCAATTCATTTTGCTTCCAAATGCAGACTTAAATCAAGTGAAGGGTACATCTGTCAAGTATGGTTTTTTTTTAATTTATTCAAATTAAAAAAAATTATTCAATTGATTTATATAGCTGCCCAATCAACATGTGACTCAAGGCAGCATAGACACTAAAAATAGCACATCATAACCAGAAAAAAAGCAAAATACAATACGACATAACATCAAAGTTAATTTCATCCAGCCAAAACCAAATATTTACCTTATTCAGTTTTGCAAACAAATTAAGAACATGTATGCACCTTTGTAAACATTTCTCCTAAAATACACATCTTATCTAAATCTTTCATAAGTACATTTTACAAGTATATTTATATATTAACTTCACAATGTGTAAATTTTCATTGCATTTTGTTGTGCATTGCATTATAGTATAAATAAGGTGTATATTCATATACCCTAATGGTAGGAGTTTCAACCAGAAAATAGATATAAACGTTGGATGGAAAAATGTTATCAGCTATTCCTACAAGATTCTTGATCATTTTTAATTTTCAGTAGCATTCTATCTAAGTGATACTTATTTTAGAGTTCTGTAGCTCTTCATTCCCTTTTTATTATAAGACTTCCCACACTCTTTTAAATTGCTTGTTTTTTTTAAACTCTATATTATGTACTTCATTTTCTTTTCACGATTTGCTTTTCCCTACATGTTATCTATGGAAAAATATCACTAATGTAGCGGGAATCTGATGGTTTGAAGAAACTGGCCTTCAAGCAACATTTGAGCACCATTTAAAGTAGCAACGTATCTTGGGTCAGATCTGTTCACAATATTATAATCATGATGTAGTTTAGTGTTGTTTTATATGAACAGCTATGTAAGATTATTATATAGAGTTATATGCCAGCTAGACTATATTTTTCTCAAGAAAGCAGCATATAAATCCAGACTGGGGAACCAAGTGCCCTCAGATATTTTACACTCACAACATTATCACAAATCCAGAACAATCTTTACAAGATAAATCTTTCATTGCCTTTGGTTTGTGCCTAGTGCTACTCTCTTTTTCCTATCCTCTTTTATTTTGGCCTCATGTGTAATCAGCTTTTAGTTATTACCCACCAAAATATTGCTTTGAAGTCCTAAAGGGATAAACCAGATCATAACCATGGCACCGATATACCGTAATTACTGTCAGATAAAATGCATACCACTCGGCTGGTCCAATAAGCATCCTGCTGTGTCCCCAATTTTTCCATGCTTCACTCTGTGAAAACTTTGTCACGCACAGTATGGAAACTCCATTAATGGTGGGAATTATATCGCTTAATTTTACCCAAGTTGTATCCAATTAGAGTTTTTTCCTTAATATCTTTTTTTTTTAATGGAATCTGACCTCCACTGAAGAGACTGGTCACCTTCTAAAAGTTCTGTGGCATAAGAACAAGAGGCTATTCAAAAGTCACAGCCAGCAATAAAACAGTTTTGCAATATTTTCTCTCACACACACACACACACACAACACACAAAATAGTGGATCTGCTAATTGAATATTAAAGTTTTGACTGTCGATGCTTTGGGCTTTGAAGAAGATCCCTCTAAACAACCATTATGCAGCAAGTGTGTTGCGTAGGAAACTAATCAACTAATGCCCAATGCTCTTAAATGAAGAGATAATAGACAAATGTGCAAATGTATATTATTAATTATATGCTAAAAATTAGAATCTCTATAAGTTGGACTATAAAAATTTTTTTAAAGCTATGCAAGCTGTTGTGGAACTCTGGAAGCCAATGATGCATAATTACAGTTTTCTGTATGGTATTATTGTCGTCTAATGTTCCTCTGGATTTTTGTAGAAGTCACATATAGCAAACCTAAATGTTAGGAGGCAGTGAGAATAAAGGAGTATTGTTTTATTTTTCCAGATTGATCAAGTGTAATATCTGCCCTCATATATTCTTAGCTTAATATAAAAGCTTTGAGCAAGCAAAAATCATCTGTCTCTTCTCTAGCAGCTTATTGTGTTACAGAAAGAGTCAAAGAAAAAGAATTATAGTCCCATACACTTTCGGCTGAATTCAGCTGTTACCAGCATGCAATATAATTCTTAAAGAGGTTATTCTTCTTGGTTACTCTTAACAAAATGATTTTTAAAAATGGGCAACATTGAGACTGTGTCCAATAAAATCAGAGATTTGGGTCATGAGTAAGTACAATGTTGTATAGTTGCTATATCCAGAGTTACTGCAGAATCAGCTTTTACTTTGCATATGCATGCATCAAATGCCTAAGAGCATACAAATAGTGTGATTCAAGTGAGCTGGCGTAGACATCTTTCCTCTTTCTGAGACCTTTAATGCTCCGAATTAGAAGTGGTATCAGCAAGCTGCAGACCTCAAGACAGTTCAGTAAATTGCTCAATAGGGATTTTTAATATATTTGGCTTCTCTCTTCTGCTAAAATGTCTCCCACCTGGCTTATCATTCTTTTAGCTTTCTGGAGAAAAAGAAAAAAGAAAAAGAAAAGGAGGTTGGTATAATAAAATAGGGCTAGGGCTGCCTTCATTGTGACTGACTGTCAAAAAAAGGGGGGGGATTCATATGAACACTCTTCTATCCATGCTGGAAAAGGTAATCTTTTACTTAATCCTGCTATTGGTTATAACAAAAGTTTTATGGTACTTTGTAGAAATAGCAATTAGACTTATATACCGCTTCACAGGGCTTTTTACATCCCTCTCTAAGCAGTTTACAGAGTCAGCATATTGCCCCCAACAATTTGGGTCCTCATTTTACCAACTTTGGAAGGATGGAAGGCTGAGTCAACCTTGAGCCGGTGAGACTTGAACTGCTGAATTGCTGGCAATCAGCAGTCAGCAGAAGTAGCCTGCAATACTGCATTCTAACCACTGAGCCACCACAGCTCTTAGAAAGAATTTCTAAATCTTTTGTAGAAAGATTTTCTACAAACTCATTTTCCCCCCAGCCCCTTGAACTAACAGAACACATTTCTGCCCAAATTACTTGGTCTGTTGTGTGGATGTTTGGGAATTGTTGTGTGGTTTAGGGGTGGGGAATTGTGGTGGGTGGGAGTGTGTTTGGGGATTGTTATGTGTGTTGGACCTGGTGAATTTCATTGTATGGGTATACTGTGTATACATCAGGGGTGGGTTCAAAATTTTTTTACTACCGGTTCTGTGAGTGTGGCTTATTTTGTGGGTGTGGCTTGATGGTCATGTGACAATTCTTTAGGATTTAGCAGAGGTACTGGTCTACCAGGCTTTTAACTGCTTGCAGAGCTGTACCGGTCTACTCATGTATTTTTGCAGGCATTGGTCTACTCATGTATTTTTGCAGGCACTGTCTACCAATTTATTTTTGCAGGTACTGGTCTACCACCAAACTGCCTTTTACCACTGATCAATACGGCGGCCCTTTGAAGCCCCGCAGCAAGAGTTTAAACAGTTTTTTTTTCCTTATAGCCCATCAGCTGGGACTCAGGAGGCAGCAATAGATTGGGGGTGGGGCCAAATAAAAGGTAAGAATAATGCAGGGGTGGGGGTGGGAGGGTGGGAGGGAAGGGGGGTGGGGGGGAAGAACCGGTTCGGTGATGTCATATTGTCACCGCTACTGGCTCGGCGGAACCGGGAGGAACCCACCACTAGTATACATGTACAATGACAATAAAGTTATTATTACTATTATTATTCATCCAGGTTGGGATGTGAAATGGAGGCAATAAAGCTTGGAAGGAGAGTGGCAAGTTAGGGAGATAGCAAGGAGTAAGAAGAAGCTAAGCATTCTGGGTGTCCAGGTTGACAGCAGACTGTAGTATAATGTGCAGTAGGAAATCAACAGAATAATTAATTAGGCACTAAATGGAAGATGTGATTTTGCTTCACTATAACCTGGTGTAGCTTGGGCGTAATTAACTACAGTAGGACACACGTGTAACATACATTTTTTTTTCATTTCTATTTCAGTTTGTTATAATATGTATTTTTCATCCATTTTTCCCATAACAATTCTATAGGACAGGTTGGACTGAGAAAGACTGATTAGCCCAAAGTTATCAAGTGTCCAGGGCAGAGGATGGACTTAAACCTGACTCTCTTCTCTCCTAGTCCAACAGCTTAACCACTATTTCACATATACTCTCAACTTGTGATAATATTTGAGTAGGATTTAAGAGGCTGAGATTTAAATTTACATTCTAATATTTAGAATTATAGAATTAGAAAGGACAATTTAGGTCATCATATATAACCCTTTCCTCAGTAAAAGACTCCAACTTAAAATATCCTTGAAAAAAAAGATGTCCAATGAAAGGGAAGTCAACACCTCCCTGAGTAACTGGATCTCTTGTTAAACTGTTCTTATTGTGAGGACCATTTTCCAATCTCGGTCAGAATCTGATTTAAATCCATTATTCCTAAATTCTGAATGAGAAAGAACAGATCCTTATTCTCTCTGGCATCTTTTCAAGTATTTGAAGAATTCAGATATTCACCCCTCTGTCATTTTTTTTTTTTTTTTGGTCTACAATTTCTTGTCATAGGTCTTAGTTTCTAGTCCCCAATCACCTTTTTTGCCCTTCTCTGAGCCTGATGAAATTCCTCTAAATCCTTCTTAAAGTGAGTTCAAGCTATTAAATTGAGATTGTAGACAGAAAGTTTCCACTATGGTCATCCCTTCCCTTCCATCAATGTAGTAAATCTAGTTTCTTCTAGCAAATGGTCTTTACCATTTTCCTATAACCTGCACTTTCTTGATGATATACAAATGTTTCATAAAATGGAAGTCAAAAGTTACTGCTAATTGGCCAGGGCATTTAGTAATAATATATTTGTTCCATAATCTGAGAACTATTTTAGCTCCAACATGCAATAAGAAAACAAGTGCTAACTTGGTTCACTCTTTCAAAGACTAAATATTACTGAAGAAGACACTTCTGTTCTGAGCTTACTCACTTGTGACGTATGGGAAAAAACAAGGAGAAGTCAAGGGTTCTCCATAACTGAAATATTCATGACCTTGTCTACTTAGAGGGACTATTTATAGAAACATCCATCATGTGCTTCTTTCAGCAGGTTCAAGATGCATTCTCTTTGGAATGTTTCAGGAAAAATAGAACTCAAGTCATGAATATCAAGATTCTCTCCATTAGCCCTTTGATTAAATGATAGAAACATTTATTATTAAGGTTCTGGTTACCATCTTTAAAGCGCTCCATGGCTTAGGACCCGGGTACTTGCGGGACCACCTACTACCACCAATAGCCTCTCACCGGCCAGTACGCTCCCATAGAGAGGGGCTCCTCCAGGTGCCGTCAGCCAAACAATGCCGACTGGCGGCCCCCAGGGGGAGAGCCTTCTCTGTGGGGGCACCTACTATCTGGAACGAGCTCCCCCCAGAGATACGGAGGATCCCGGATCTGCGCACCTTCCGCCGAGCCTTAAAGACCTTACTATTTCACCAGGCCAGCCTGGCCTAATTTTCCCCCTCTTTTATAAAAGATTTTTAAAATTTTAAATATCTTTTAGTATTTTATATATTCAATTTTAAATTTGTTTTAAAAGTTTGGGGTTTTAAATTTGTTTATTTATTTATCAAATTATTTAATTTGATTTTATTCTATTTTTAAATTTTGTATTGTATGTGTTTTTATTGTTTGGCTGTGCACCGCCCTGAGTCCTTCGGGAGTAGGGCAGTATAGAAATCTAATAAAATAAATAAATAAAAATAAATAAAATTATCATGGGGGAATGAAGGAAAGAAGCACATTATGATGACTGGAAGTTATTCATGTACAGATGAATCTTACTATTAAAAGCTATTTCAGATAAACCATTTTCATTTTGTTTTCTCCAACAATTTCAATTAGGGCTCTATTCTGATTCAAGGTAATGAGCAAGATAATCTGGAATTATTTTTAACATACTGGAGATAGTAATAACAATAGCACTTAGACTTCACAGTGCTTTACAGCCCTTTCTAAGTGGTTTACAGAGTCAGCATATTGCCCCCAACAATTTTGGGTCCTCATTTTACCCATTGATTCAATGCAGGTCAAATGTCAGGTGCAAAAAATCAGGAAGCAAAGCAGTTCAAATGAACACAGGTTTATTGCATGCTAACACTCTACAAGAATTTGAACTACTAATGGTCCAAGGAAATTGGTGGTAGATAAAAGTCAATGGCTGGACTTAGATCTCTTGTGTGAGTGAAGGACAACTTGAGGCTGATGATGTGTTTGACCCCTCCCTTGGGCTCAACCTGGTCATCTTACATCAAGCTTGTGTACATGAAGGCTGGGAAAATGCTTTAGTGGGAAAGGGAATCCTTTATTGTTGGTTGGTTTTTAATGAATTGCATTCATTAATGCATTTTTATGCGTTAAATATAACAGAATACATAATAAATACAGCAAAAAAATAAAATAAAATACAAAAATATAATTTTTAAAAGAGCAGTTAAAGTGTTTTCTTCATTAATTAACTCCAGGGAAGCTGACAAAAATATATGTGGGATCTGGGAAACAGGCAGATGTTTATTTTATAGTGCGAACCTTCAGTCATGAGGGCCCACAATAACCTCCGATTGGGGTTTGTTTGGAGTGTCAACCTCCAATTGACACTGCAACAGAGAATGCCTGCTTTCATACCTTAGTTAAAAAGATACCAGATTTATATTAACACTGAGCAAGATATCCTGTCCAAAACAATAAAAAGAAGTATGTTTATGTTTCAGGTAATCTGGTTCTGTTTCAACAACTTGGAAATGGCTTAACAGTTAACATAAAGTTCACTGTACAATGTCCAAAAATGCCCCTTTCTCTAAGAACTGGATTTCCAGCCAATGTATCTTTATGAGTATGTATCCTTCAATTAGTAAACTCAGAAAATTAAGCAAGGTGCTTTTATGGAATTATGGTGCAGACTATTATTTAGAAAACTTTTCTATCATAACTGTTGGATAACTCAGGATCTAGAATGAATAACCTGAATGCTTAATGTGATGTTATATGGAATGAATAAAGTAAGCCTTCAAAAATATTGAATTTCAAATTATAAATATCAAAAAAGAAGAACGCTGATCAATTCTAAAAAAAAATGCCCAGAACATTTATTAGTAAAAATTTATTTTACGCAATAGAGTTGATTGTTCTTCAATTGATTATAAGGTAAATTCTTCAATACGGTAAATGGTAAATCACTTCTTAATCGTGTTATATATTGTTGTTTCTCATTAATGAAATTTATGACATAATATTAGAAATATCTAATGGCATTGCTCCTCATTATCATGACATGATCTATAAATAGCATTTCCAAAGGAAGGGAAGGTATGATGGAATGTAGTAAGGACAGGGATCCCCAGGAGAGAGGGTGTATATTCCAAACCAGTAAGAGGCAACTTAGTCTAGATATTACATGTGAGAGTAAAAGGGGTGAAGAAAACCCTACCATAATAGTTCATATGGTATATTGTAGATGTAGAGCAGGGGTGTCAAACTCAATTTCATTGAGAGTTGTGTTTGACCTCAGGCTGGCAGAGTGGACATAGCCAGGGTGGGCATGGCCAGCTCACCGTCACTCGTGTCGGGGGTGCCTGTGGTGGCCCATGCGCTCTGCCAGAGAAAACGGGCTCCTTTTTGGCTGTGATGGCCTCCTGCAACCCTCTGCCAGCAAAAACGGAGTTCGGAAGGGCTACACATGGCCTTCCCGAGCTCCATTTTCACTGGCAGAGGCACCGTGGGCCACTCCTTTGCTGTTTCCAGGGTGGCCCCGCGGGCAAGATCTAAGCACCCCGCAGGCCAGATCCAGCCCCTGGGCCCTGAGTTTGACACCCCTGATGTAAAGTCTTTGGTTTGGCAAGATTTTGTCTATAGGTGTAAAACAATAAAGAACTCAGCTTGGAAGAGCAGCCACATGTCATTCTTGAGTTTGGGGCCTGACAGAAAGAAAGCAAATCAACCAACCCACCCCTTCATTTTTTGGATGTTACACTAAAATCTTCATCATCATTACCTACAGTAATCTTCAGATATGTTGAAATAAGGTGATTTTCAGAGAAGAAACAGCTAGGTGAAAGTTATATCTATATCTTTTGTCTGCATTTTCCTCTGAAAGTCTTCTTTCTGTTTCTTCCTTGCCCGAGTATGAAGTCGCCTATCTTTAAATACAAAATTTCAATTCTAAACAAAAATAGTTAATGGAAGCATTCTGAGGAAAGAATGAAATTGTCGGGGTTTTTTTAGCATTTCCTACATTTTCTGGAACATAAAGGTAAGAGGAAATTCACTAACAATTTGATTTAAACAATATAGAACCTTTGCTATATATTCAGCATATTAAAACTAGTTTTCATCTTCTTGTTACCCATAGATTTCCAGAGGTACCATCAAAAATCTAAGCATTCCTAGAAAAAAAACCCCGCAGAGCTCAACATGTGTTAAGAATTATGATAGAATGCTTAAAAGTAATATAAAATAATAAAGGTAACTAGTTCAGACATTCTTAACTTATGATCCCAGAAGTGTGATTTCTGTTATTAAAATGTTCGCAAAGTCTCATCCATTCTAGAAAAGGAGTAAAGAATGCTGCTAGTTATATACATCTCATGCAGAGGAATTAACTATATTTCCAAATATGTCTATGAAAAAGTCAAGAATTCTGCATAGAAGAATTATGTAGCTATGTTTTCTTTTTAGCAGACAAAAGACAAAAACCTGATTGTTTTCATTTTCCATCAAACCGCATAAATTTCATAATACAGACAGCTTATCCCTTTCATAAAATTGCAAGTATATCTGAAACAGTGTTTTTAACTACATTTCTTGAGCACCTTGGAAACCAAAGAAATATAAGTAATCTACAAATCTTCCTCTGGTGTCCAAATGATCAAATATTTGCTCTGCAATGAAACAGATAGAGTCCATAAAATAAGATATGAGAAATTAGATAACTCCAACCTGTCGATTATGAAAGAATTAATATCTAGTTTATTTCTATCTCAGTCATTTCCTTTTTAAAAAATCTTACTAAGTCTACAAATGGCATAATAATTCTGAACACTAGTTCAATAGCAAATGAGCAGGTGCAGCTAACAAATCCAAAATAACTTCATTTATAGTTTGTTAGCCTTATAATTTAAACCATAGGCCTGCTTATTGCTCTCAGTATAAACAAATGAATAGCTGCTATAAATGTAGTTTGTTCTTATACCTTTCTCCTGTTTATACTAAATGAAGGAAGCCGGAGTCACTGCTTCACATAACAAAACTAAAAACTATGGAGAAAAATAGAAACCATTTACAACAGAAATCTCGGAATCAGATTATTAATAATCTGCCTCATGAGGACTAGTTCTTTAGCTTGAGGGTTGCAACATTGAAAGCTTTAAACACATTGATACAACAGTTTCTACTGAGTAAAATGAAGAAAATAAGGAGTATTGCCTATGCCACTAAACACTTTATTTTAAAGTAAAATGTAAAATGGCATTTTACATTTTTAAAGAAAAATAAACAGTGCTTCTTTCCTTTATCTGGGAAAGCAAAAGGAAGTAATTCTCTAGAAAGAAAGTATGCCCACGGATTTTGCTTCTTCATCCTTTCAAACCCCATTGTCTTCATAGTCCTGCCCCACTGCCTCTTAGTGACATCCTAATTGCTCAGTGACATCATGATGTGCTATATCCAGTCAATATTTCCTTTTGTCTATAGCCAATGACAGGTATATTCAAATTTGCATAAATCTATGAAAATAGGATATAAATCCTTTCCTCTTTAGGCTTCTAACTTTTTGTTCCAGTGCTGTTAATGATCCAATTTGTCCTTAAATGTAATATGTCCTTTTTTCTAGTTAAAATACATTTGGTAAAATTCTCCTCCAAAATCAGATGCCATGGGTTAGAAAAACACCAGTCTATCAGCTCACTGATAATGCATTTTGCTATCCTTTTGTGTTCATAAAATGTGGGACCAGGCATTTTGTTCATTGTCTAGCCTAGTTCCTTCTTCAAGAATTGATTAACCAAGGGTCCCTTAACAAAATGGGACTGCAACTTCAGAATGCAAATAGTGTATAAGAAGGAGTACCAAATTACACAATTTTTTAAACATTCTATAAGAAAATATATAGACATGAAAAGTCTGTAATTGGGTAGTATGGCTATTGGAAATAATTAAAAGAACATGCTGGGTTTCGATTCTGAGAATATTTGGTCTTTTATATCCTGTTTTTGTTTCATCCGTGCTCCTTAAATTTTCACAGAACTTCAATCCTAAAAAACCAAGACAGTGCACAACATTTTGTGTAATTTTGGTTAGTCCCAGTAAAAGACTTACTCATACTTGAAAATGCTGCATTATTGCCCAGGCAGAGTTTTGTTCCACCAGAAGTAAATGGTTATGCAATGCATTATGTTATCCCATAATGAATTAATCAATAAAATATATAATTAGCAATCAATTGGTAAATTCCTTTGGAACTAACAACATAAAAAAATAAATAATAATAATAACTTTATTGTCATTGTACCTGTATACAGAGTATACCCATACAACAAAATTCACTTAACACCCAAAGACCAGGTCCAACACATATAACAATCCCCAAACACACCCCCACCCACCACAAATTCCCCACCCCTAAACCACCCAAACATCCACACAACAGATCAAGTAATACTGTCCAACAGCTCACTGATGGTGGCCCTTTAGTTCATTGTTGAGTGCAATTATAGCTCTGGGATAAAAACTATTCAGAAAACATGTGGTCCAAGTTTTAATTGTTCTATATCTTCCGTCAGAAGGCAACAGTCCAAAAAGATTGTAAGCAGAATGGGAAACATCTCTGAGAATGTTATACAACTTCCTCAAACAGTGAGATTCGAAGATGTTGTCCAGGGCTGGTAGCTGGAGCCCAATGATATTATGGGCAGTTTTAATGATTCTCTGTAGAGCTTTTCTGTCCGCTACAGAGCTGCTCCCATACCATTGGGAACATTGGGGTTGCATTGCAACAGATATTGGAAGCCAGAATGTGAGTTCTGGTCACCACAGTCTTTCCAGGTAAAGGAAAGATTGTGAGATCACCCACTTGCATTCCAGACAGGTGCTAATCATGAGTAGACTGCAGGAACTGAGTTCTTTGCAGTCATTTTATGAGTTGAGTGGCTAAAACTCAAGAAATTTTAATTAAGTTCACAGCCATAATGGTTGTCACAAGGTTTTCAGGAGTTTCACTGCTTAAGTACTTTTAAATGCAATTAATGTATATCTAAAGAGACATTTTCTGAGCAGAGGATAAGACAGTTCCACTTTGTGAATGAAGATTATTTCTGGATTATAAAGTTTTTTAAAAAGGTTTTAAAGATTTTAAAACTTTTGGCAAAAACCTTAACAAGGAGTGAATATAAGAAAGAAAAAATCAAAAAGTTACACCTGAATAAACTATGAAAAGAAATCAAGAGGGATTAATTAAGTAAGAAGGGCAAGAGATGTATTTACCAAGAGAAATCGCTAGATGCTTTCACTCATGACACAACCATGAATTTAAAAGAACTAAAAACAGTAGTTACTGAGAGATAATTCTTCAATGATGTCCATTAGGTCATAAAGAGTTAGGAGTAATTGAATGACTAACAGCAACTATATCCCTTTGAAATCAGTAGGGTTTATTTATAAATAGAGGGTTGTACTGAATTTAGTCAATACCCAAATTAAAAGACAGTATGACTTGAAACAAATTTTCATTAACATGAGAAAAAACAGTTAAGTCTGAATTCACTCCATTCAAATTCTGGGTCTCTATTGTAATTTATCAGTAGTTCTTATGTACTACAAAGGTTAGCAACTCGGCAACCCCGACAAAAATATGCATTTTGTTTATTTATATAGAATGCTAAAGTGAAATCAAGGTTCAGATATGCTTTTTTTGTTTGTTTATGCAGTGCAATGGGCTTGCACCTGCTTTATATGGGAATCTTGCCAATTGTCCTTGTTATGGTAGCAAACTAGCCTGATTTCAGACTGTCTGCTTCTGAACTAATCCTAAACTTAGAGATCATCATAATAGACATAACATATGATCTTCAGACTGTTTTGTGCTTGTTTTGTGCTTAAATATCCCATTTTACTCAAATGGTTCATTATTGATAACCATGTTTACTAGGTACTTCCAATATGGAGATCAACATGCTCTGAATTCCAGTTTCCTGGAAACGAACAGATTTGACTTGTGTCTGTAGTCTTTTCTGTAGAGTTCCAAAAGGCATCAGGTCAACTGCTATGAAAACAGAATACTTGTGCAACTTGGCCTCTGAGCTGATCCAACATGCCCCCTCTGATGTTTTTGTGCTAAATATTTTACAATCAATATATAATTTTATCAGCATTATCATATTTAACTGTAAGAAAGAGCATTAATGTTAGTTCTTGGATCAAACCAAGTGGAAGAAGGTATCTACAAACTCCTGATAACACAATTTTTGGCTGCAGATACCAAAATCTCAAATAACATACATATAGAGAGTAATAGATAGATGATAGATAGATAGATAGATAGATAGATAGATAGATAGATAGATAGATAGATAGATAGATAGATAGATATTTAGCAATGTAGATTAGGCAGGTTATTAATGAGCTTAACTGAGAGGCCCATCTGGAAATGCTTTGACCATCAAGATAAGTCTTCTTTAGAACTAAAAGAAAAGCTACACATAGTAAAAACAGAAAATCTTATTCTTCCATTAAGAAAGCCTAGCTGGGGTTCCTAGTATCAATTCTGTGGCATGGGCTGCAATGCTTACTATCTTCTTTCAGTCATTTTCAAAATAAGGCTGACTGGTTTTATTGCTACTCTAATAACAAAGAAGATGTTCAATCTGCTGATAATTTAATTCTAATTAGAACTTCAATTCACATTGCTAGAACTGCACAAAAATGAATAAATGAAACAGCAATTAACCTTTAGTACTGAGCTTATTTTCTTCCTCTCAACATGGGTCAGTTGCCATAGAGATTATACCTATGTGATTTGCAGATGTGACTGAAAAGCAGCCAGAGTAGGCATCTCAGTCTCTTCTCAGTGTGGCACCAGGATAATTAAAAATCTGTTAAAAGCAAAGAGAAAGTTGATCTAAAAACTCAAAGGTAAAAAAAAAACAGCTAAAAAGAAAGGGCAGGGGGAAAGATTTTAAAAAACAATAATGAAAGGCCAGATTTATTTTGACAAACTAAAGCTTTGGAGACAATCCACCTTGAAAATGATACAGCTCTTACTGCCATCTGAGACATAGCTTAACGAAAGCTTGGGGCTTCATAAAATAGGTTCTGCATTAAAACACAGTTGGTTATTTATTAACTGTATAAAGAATATGTCTGCAGATATAACACAAAACAGCTGTCCTGCAATGGTGTCCTGCTTTTAATTTGAACAGTGCCTGAGATGTAACAAAAATTTTATTAGGCACAGAAGAGCCAAGGGGAATGCAGATAGTCTGCATTGCCCTTTAAAACTTTTCATATAATTAAGGTGAACTCCTGCAGGAGGGAGCCTTCAGTATCTATGGAGCTTCCTTCCATGGTTAAGGGTTTTCCAGTATACATAAATTACTCACAGAGCTTCTTCAAATACAAAACTTCAAACACAAAAAAAGAGGAGGAATCTGGTAAAAGAAGAAAGGAAGGAAGGAAGGAAGGAAGGAAGGAAGGAAGGAAGGAAGGAAGGAAGGAAGGAATTCAAGCAATAGAGTTATCTGTTACTGGCTCTGGGAAACTGTGAGGGAGATCCCAGAGATATAATGAACAGGTAGCGGAAGCAAAATTACATAGGAGAACGCTACTCCTGATCAGTCACATCAAACAATGGGGAGGGGCACTTTACCATAAGATGTCTCTAACTATGGACTCTTTAGCACTCAGATTTATATTCTGGGATTCCCCCTCTCCCATCTAGCATCAGGAAACAGTGGCAGGGTGATTATAACATTAACATTTGTGTGTTAATATAAGGAAAAGGATGTGAGTGAGGAACACTTCCCACTCTCCAAGTTGCATGCAATAAATCTATGGGCATGAAAACTAGTTATGTGACCAGGAAAAGCAAATAGTTAATCATATTGTTAGTAAAGGATAAAAAAGACTTATTTACACTCTCAAAGCAGAGGCTGCAGGCTCATTATCCCCTGATCCTGGCAGCGGGACTTCCTTGAAAGAAGAGGTAGGAAAAGACTATCTTGACTAGTAAAAAAAAAATCTGGCACTGGGGAGCCTCGCAGATTAATTAACAGAGCTAATCATGAAGCTGCCAGGATCTTCCCATAACTCAGTATGATCTGTGTTGACTCTTCTATGAGCAATACTTAGAGAAGTTTCTTGTGTAATACTGGTACCTATTTCCAAATGTGTGTTTAGGAGATAAGATGCTCAGAAGTTCATCTTTATGTTAGTTACATTCCTGCAAAGTTTGTGTCTCGCAATCAGGTGAGTCCTATATACAACTATATTAAAGGAGATAATCTAACTATGCACACTGAAATCAAATTGACTATATTATAAAAGAAAAGGGAAATAGAAGAATTCAGTTATAACAGCAAAGATATACCCAGGGACTGATTGTGGAATAGAATATGAATTGTTCATGTGCAAGTTCTAAATCAAGTTAAAGCAAAAGTATAAAGTCAACCAGCATAATATTAAGCATATAAACCAATATATTCAAGGAGATCATTAAAATTACTATACAGTCTTGAATTCCATTAATAAGGAGACAGAGGAATAAAATCAAAGCAGTTATTAAGCTAAGGTGACCAGACGTCCCGCTTTTGGCGGGACAGTCCCGCTTTTGAGCAATTTGTCCCGCATCCCGCGGCGTTTTAAAAAAGTCCCGATTTTTCATTCTGCCTCCTGAATCCCCGCTGATGGCTAGAGGGAAAAAAAACTCTTTAAACTCTTGCCGCAGGGCTTCAAAGGGCCGACCTACAGCTGATCAGTGTTAAAAAAAAAATGAATAGACCCATGCCTGCAAAAATAGAAAAAACAGCCCCTGTTAACAGCTTCCGCTAGGTTAATTAGCTGCAAAAAGCTGCAAAAAGTTCCTGGAGCAGATTCCCCCCCCCCCCCCCAGCTATACTGAAAACAAAGGCGAAAGCGAAACTAAACCTGCAACATGACAAAATGAGGCAGAGAGAGATTTCTTTCTTTTTCTTTTTCTTTTTCCTCACCAAAAAAGGTAGGTACAAAACTGCAAACAATGGGAAATTTTGGGCAAAAGAGGAGAGTTCAAGATTTTAAAACACAAAAGAAAAAAAGCTCTATTTAACTAGGGAATTGTAATAATTGAGATACTATTAATAATTGTATATTGTGTTGAAAGTAGAAATGGTTAAGTTGTGGTTTGGAGGAATATATGGGGGAAATTATTTGGTTTATTATTATTGGTAAATATAATTAATTGATTTGTAAGAAATTGGATTGCATGGAAATAATTGGAATATTCATGTTCATATTGATTAATATACAAAAAAGATAGTTATATAACTAATTGATTTATATTAAAATGTTGAATTTGTATTAAACAACTGTATTACATAATTACATAATTAACCAATGTGAGGATGGATATAAAAATAGATGACAATGGGAAGGGGTATAATATAGAATAGAAGGGAAAAATTGAATTTGATTAAGATTAGAGATGAGGATGAAGGGTAATATTGTTTTTTTAAAAAAATAGATGAAGAATAAATATGGCAAAAAGGAAATATAGAAATTGTAAATTTAATTGAAATGACTAAACGCTGTTTAAATTTGTGAACCAGCCAAATATTCTGTTCAAAGAAAATACATTGCATGTTTGTATGTGTGTTTCTAATTATTGCTATTTATTCATATTTGTTCTCTTTTATTCTTTAAAGTTTAACAATTCATTCTTAATCTTAATATCTTTATATTTGCTTGGGGTTGGCTTTCTTCCCTTTCATCTTTTTTATTGTACAGCAATCTTTCTCCTCAAACCTACCACCACTCTCTTTTCTTTCCTTCTTACTTTCTCTTCCCCCCCACCCTCTTTTTCTCCTTCCTACTTCCTCTTCCTTTCTCCTTCTCCTCCTCTCTTCCTCCCTCTCTTACCCTCACTCCTACTCTAATTTCCATTCCTTCATCCCTCTCTATTGCTGTATCCTTTAATGCATATGGACTACTCAGAGGGCTGAAAAAGTTATTTTTGACTGGTCCTCACACTTTTGACCAGTCCTCGAACTTACGACTGTCCTCACATTTTACGTTTTTGCCCTATCTTGTCACCATGGTGAAGAGAAGCAGTTGTGAAATGAGTGACATGGTTGTTAAGAATACTGCACGGGCATAAATGTGAGGATGGTCATAAGTGTGAGGACCAGTCAAAAGTGTGAGGACCTGTCAGAAATGACTTTTCAGCCCTCTGAGTAGTCCCTATACACATAGCCACGCCCACACAATAAGTCACGCCCACAATGGTGTCCTTCTTACCAATGTTAAAATCTGTTCACCTTACCCTATACGCATAGCCATGGCCACCCGGTCACATGACCAGCTAGCCACACCCACCCAGTCACATGACCAGCTAGCCACGCCCACAAAATAAGCCACGCCCACAATGTCCCTCTTTACCAATGTTAAAATCTGGTCACCTTATATTAAGCATCAATGGAGAAAGAGATTTCCAAAGACAAGGGAGGGGGGGGGAAGAAACCAAACTGAATGTCAGAATAGATGGTAGAAATTACCAAATGATCAAGAAGCCAAGGCCAAAAAAGAAAATAAAGGCAAAGGCAAATCAACCCCTACCACCACCTCAGAAATAAGCTTAACCAAGAACTTCAGAAATGGTAAAGAGCAGCAGTTCAGTATAGCATATGCAAAGATAATAGACACAGAAAAATAGGGAAGGTTTTCTAAAAGATGTCCAAACTCAGAAGAGATTCCAACCTCAAATTATAACTGATTCGAAGAAGATCAAACAGGAGTATACTAAAATTTTATACTTTAGGAATATCATGTTTGCTAGTACTAGAAAATGAAGTTAGATTAGTACTCCAGTCCTTTCTAAATTCCCTTCCACACACAGAGGGTAGCGGTAGCTGAACTTGCAAGCAGGTTTTTTGCTCTTACATAATGACCCAAGAGATTGCTTAAAGGCCACAACCAGGTGTACTGGGATTGTAGTCACTGAGCAAAGCAATCACATAGGTATCTTGCTTAATGACCACTCAAAAATTGAAATTTCAGTGCCAAATAAGTTGAGGACTTCTGGTACTACCAATTCAGCAGTGACCTCCTCATTTCACCCCAAACCTCAACTCCATACACCATTTGGACTAATACTTTGCCTTGGAATTTTTTAAGTGAAAAAATCCTAGTCTCACTTGAGGTGCAAAGGACTAGGCTCAAATTACAATATTTTGGTTACACTACCCAATGACCCATATCCTTTGAGAACTTCTTAAAACTGGAAATAATGGAAGGAAAAAGAACAGCATGGCCAGCAGCAAGGTGGATGGACTCAATAACAATAGCAATGAATGCATCATTGGCAGATCCTTGGAGAAAGACTATCTATATGGTTATTAAGAACCATCACTGACTAGACAGCACTTAATCAATCAATCAATGTCTAGTTTACTGATTGACTCTGTTTCCACATTGTGCTTAGAGGCTTTAATTAGTATCTGTTTTCTGGTAGCAGTCAATCAGATTCAAAGTATCATGTTCCCTTAATATGTGACCCTTTATCAATATAGCATATAGTTCAGACCCTATTTTATAGAGATGATTATAAACTATAATAATTTTAACATGACATGTTTCTAAACATATTTATTACTGTGAATTAGTATCAGAGGCTCTTGTAAGAAATTCCCTACACAAATCAAATCCTGTGGCAAAAGATGCTCAATATTGATACAATTGCTCTGCACCAAGCTGTGTTTATATGTGTAAACATACAGTACACAAGCTATTGCCTCCAGTTGTGTGTGACAATTGTAGCTGAAATGTCCCAAGGATACAGATAGAAAGGATAAAATTGCCACCTGGGATTGCTTAATGGATACAGTAATTAGCAATACCAATTAACTAATTGTTCACCTGTTAGGAGATAATACAAGAAAACAGCCAGCTAGCCTTTTTTCTTTCTTTTTTCTTTGCTGTCCCTAAGGTTTTATGAAACTGGTGGCTGGAACAACAGAAGGATTCAGCTTTTCTTTTCTTACTTTCACATTATTCTTTAAACAATAAATTGTTGCTTCTTTTCTAACCGCTCTTTTGCATATAGATAGAAAGGTATTTCTTAGCACAATAATATCTAATGACTAAATTTTATGAGTATTTTTAGGCACACAAAAGGACATGAAATGGATCTCCACTATCATCATTCTGTCTAGGGCAGGGCTGCCAAACTTGCGGCCCACAGACCGGATGCATCATGTGCTGGCCACGCCCATGCCTGGTTTAGCAAGGGGGGGGAGTTGTGATATGTGACGTCATGACGCCATCATGATGCAAGTTTGACACCCATGGTCTAGGGGTCTCCAACCACAGGGATCTGAACCATTTGCACTAAAACCTAGGTAAGGGATTATTCTACGGAACTCAGCATTTCAAGCACACAATGAGTTAAATGTTCTCTTTAGCATTCTATCAGATGATCATCCATAGAATAGAATAACTTTATTAAAATGTAAATCTTTAAAAATTCAGAAGGGGATTATATATTACTCATTATAAACTTTAAGCCAGCGGTCCCTAAACCTTTGGGCACCAGGAACCGGTGTAAGATTTTTCCTTCGACAAGATGGGGCATGGTTTTGCATGCTGCCTGCATCCTGTGGATGGGGCTTCGCTTGTTTGTGCAGACCAGTTGCTGGCATGCTGGGGGCCAGTGCCAGTCCACAGATGGGGGTCGGGGACCTCTGCTTTAAACAGTAATATTCTTGATCATGCTAGTCACACATTATGGTGCTAAAGTATATTTTCTTTCTTTCTGTTTATAGAATATCCCATTTCTATTTCAACTAAGAGGTTTTTGCTATTTATATTGTCTACTTTTCTAAGTATAAAATAATGATAATCTGATAACCCCTATTGTTATTATTTAGGAGACCCTCCAATAATTAATTTTTATTCTATTTAATTACTTCTGGCAAAATAATCAAGCTAAGTTTTTAAAATGGAATCATTCTCTGTAGGACTCATTCAGGGAAAGTCTACCATGGATCTTCAAGAAGGTTCAAAAGCACATATAGATGCTTTCAATTCATCCAGCATTTAGGTCATAGAATCTCAGAGTTAGAATAAGCCATTTAAGCTATAAAGTCCAAATTCCTGCTCCATGCAGGAATCCAAATTGAAGCATTCCAAACAGATGACACTCTAGGTTCTGCTTGAATGTGTTCAAAGAATGAAGAGTAGCCTTCCACCCCTCTGGGTAATTGATTCCACAGTCATCCTGTGCCTCCTATTATGAAGTTTTATCTAACTTTCAATTGGAAGCTGCCTTCCTGTAACTTATGCTATGATGCTGTGACCTGCGCTCTGGTATAAGAGAGAACTGATGACATCATTTCAGGTATTTGAAGAATACTATCATATTTCTCCTCAGTCATCCTTTCACCAGTTCTTTCAACCTTTCTTCATAAGATTTATTTTATAGCACTCCGTTCCAATTTTTCAGAATCCTTTATAAAATGCAGTGCCCAAAATGGGACACAATATTTGAGGTGGCATCTGACAAAAGAAAAATAAAGTGAAATGAATATCTTCTATGATTTTTACTTCTATTAATGCAGCCGAGGGAGCCAGCCAGGATGTCAAGGAGTGCAGATGCGTTGCTGAAGTGCTCTCTGAGTTTATTTTGAATTTTACCTTGCTTTTATTCATTGATATTTTATCATTTCTTTTGATTAAAAATATAGGATGGATTGTATAGGTCCATTTTTAAGAGTAAACACTTTTAAACATTTTGTGGAACAAGCAACAGAATGGGAAAAGAAGGAAGCAACATAGAATAAATTTAGGGATTACCATTACCTCAATGCTTCCATAGCAACCAAAAATTGCTGTCATCCCTCTGGCAACTTTAGTTTCCAGTAGGGAGGGAGAGGATAATAAATAAATTATTTATTTATTATTTATTATTTAAATAATTATTTATTATCTCACAAATAAAAATGTCCTAGATTTTATTTATTTCTTTTTATTAAAAGGCCAATGCCTTTTAACAACACAGTCAATAATCTCTATTTATATTATGATTATTATAAACTACCCAGAACTTTGCTTGGTTGGACAGCAATGAATGAATTAATGAATGAACATCATTTTTATTTCTCTCTACTAAGTAACTGCCAGACTTGCTCATCTAAACAATGGAGCAACAAAAAGGACAACTGCCAATCCATTTTAGCAGTAGTAAGTGAATTTCGATTTTCTCTCCCCTATTGGTCCAAGTCATTCTCATTTAGACTTAGATGCTATTTTAATATTTCTAAGTTGTTTCGGAACTGTCACAAATATGAGAAGTGCACCCAGGAGTCCTTTCGCTATACCACATATTTTTCACTAATCTATATGAAGTAGTTCTTAGCTTTTCCCTTCATAAGGGAAAACAATGACATATGGCCTACCTTCTGTTAAAGAATGTGAAACACATCTGAAAGGAATTTAGCCCAATACATCAGACTAGGGAAGTATTCTCACTTGGCTTCCAAAACTAGGTATTAGAGGCACAGAAGCTTTCTTTTAATTAAGACAAATTGTCAAAAAAAAAAAAAAAGTCCTACAGTTCTCAAACCTGCCAACTATTGATAATTCACAGGACAATTCTTTTAACTGTAGAAAGCTCAGGTGCTTTGTGTATTGATATTTGGAGCATTTTTGATCTTTCCCAGCACTAGCACTTCATTCTCCCCATTTGGATTAAAGCCTGAAATGTCAAGCGAAAATGTGAATGGATAAACAGTAAATTGTAAACAAAACTCATGATTTAAGGGGGAAAGAACCTCACATCTTCTAGCTCAATTAATTACTTCTCTCTGGCTTAGTGTGTCACTGGAACAATCAGAACCTCTAGAACAGCCAGCAATGAGCGCCCTTGAAAGGGAACACAACAATTGTACTACCAGGAACAATCTGGCAGCCAGAGAACATGCTAGAGAAGGTGATAGAAATGGAAACAATTTGGCCAGTCTTGGAGATCAGCAGTTTCCATTTTAGCTAACAATAATTTTACATGCCATTAATCACAAGGGTCTACTGGAGTTGGAGTTAATGAGGGTAATTGGGGTAGGAACTCTGTAGCTAAGCAATACAGTCATAAAGCATGACATCATGTAACTATGTTTATGACAGCAGTTCTGGCAGTTCCAGTTGCAGGCGTTAAGCAAATCCACATGGTTGTTAGGAGAACATCAAGTGGTCATTATTTATTGCCTCCTACTGGCTTCCCCATTGACTTTGCTTATGGGAAGCCAACAGTGAAGATTGCAAATGGCCCCAGGAAATTGCAATATTGAAATCGTGAACCTGTTACCAGGCACCAGTCATTAGTCTCCTTGTTCCATGCCATTGTAACTTCAGTCACTGCACATGGTCCCTCAATGAGGACTACCAATAGTTTCACTTTTAATCTCTGCACTTTTGACTTACCAATCATTTCAGGAGATCATTAACAGCCAGTGGCGTATATAACCTATCTACTGATCACATAAGGGTCATCTAATGGTTTTAGTTTTGACTTGCAATTACCAGTCTTTAAGTCAACCTAAGATTTCATTTTCTACTGGGTTATGCTTTTTAAGCAGCCTGGAAAAGAGAGGGAGACCAATAAGGGGCTTTTTCTTGGCAAAGGAAGGATAGGGGTAATGTGAAAAGCTCATCTCTTTATTCATACATGCCATTCAGATGATTGTGGGGGATCCATAATGCAATATTTCCCCTGGGACACATCGCCCCTTGGTGGTGGATTTGAAGATCAAGAGGATGGTAAATGATAAGAGGGAGGCAGGGGAACCTTGAAAAACATACTATCATGTGCAGTATTAAGCTCTTTTCCAGAGTTTTCTTTTTCTTTCTTTACAACAGTGAATATAAATGCGCTCAATTTATAAATCAAAACTTGTAAAGAATTCTAGATTATAGAGATTGTAAAGATTATATAATTGTAATACATTACTGAAGTAATAATTGTCTGTAATTGCTTGTACTAATTGTCTGTGTTAAACATAAAATTAAAAGATTTGGATAGCTATATATTTATCTTTTATTTGTGTGCTGCTGGGGTTTTGTCGGTGATAAGTTATTTATAATTACTTTGTATCTTAAAACCTATAATTGTTTAGAAATTAATGGTTAACAAGCAAAATAAACTTTGAAACAATTCTGTCACATCACACAAACACGCACACAAACAGATAGGCCAAGTATTTTTCTAAGAGGATATAAACAATCTATGCCCCCACTCCCATGCAAGTTGAGAAAGTCCTTGTAATATTCAAATGAATACTTAAAATTTGGGTTTTATTTTATTTATGTTGTGCAGCGATGCATGATTTATTCATGTGAAGAGTTATATCAGAATTCATGCTTAGTTTTATTAATGGAATAGTAGAAAAATAGCTTCACTGGGGGCAAAAACTTGTTCATACATTTAGATCTGTATTTGCACTGAAATGATTATAGAAGTAAGTAAAGGTCACGTCCGTAGCTGAAAAGGATAAGTGATTCTGATATAGATCTTAATCATAATAGATGATACTAAATATCTTCTTGAATGTTTCCTAGTTAGAACTGTTCTAAGTATTAATGGAAACGGGTCTTTTCAATACTCTAAATGATCAGAGTTTTTTATACTTTATTATGCTCACCTAGACTTAGACTGTCTACTGTAGACCTCACCCCATTCCCAAGAGGTCTATAAGGTATAAGAGGTCTGTAAGGGGCGTGCATAAGCACACCAGCATGCCTACCATTTATTTATTTATTTATTTATTTATTTGGTTCGATTTATATGCTGCCCTTTTCCAGAGACTCAGGGCGGCTTACAATGCATTAAGCAATAGCTTTCATACTTTTGTATATACCTGCTTAGTAGGGCTTTCGCCCCCCACCCCCTAAGCGGGGTTCTATATATATATATATATATATATATATACATATACATGTACATATACATGTACATGTGTGTGTGTGTGTGTGTGTGTATGTGTATACATATATATATATATATATATATATATATATATATATATATATATATATATATATATATATATATATATATATAAAAATAAAGTCAGATTATTGCCCCCACAAACCGGGTCCTCTTTTTACCTACCTCGAAAGGATGGAAAGCTGAGTCAACCTTGAGCCTGGTGAGATTTGAACTTGCAGTAATTGCAGGCAGCTGGTAGTACTTAACAGTGCTTTAGTCTGCTGCACCACCAAGGCTCCATCTCTGTCCTAATGTTTTCTTTTATTCGTATCCTTTTCATGTATTTATAATTATGTTTACACTTGTATCTGTCATAAAATACATGCTTGACAAAATAAATAAAATAAATAAATTATACTTTTAACATTCATTCTTCTTTAATCTTTTTTTCCTGCAGATGGTTTACAGGCTATTCTTTGTAGCCAAGAATGAAGAGTCAAAGATGTCATGAAATCCATTATTATGCATTTCAACGTGCCACATAACCAGTCGTTCATCAAACCCCCCAAGACTGAATATAAATAATAAAAGTATGGCTTGTATTATAGCAAGCCTATCATGTGTTTAATGTTGAATGTGTTCTCTTTTTTCAAAGAAATCCTATGAAACTTCATGTCAGAACTGAATTATTCTGAAGAAGAATTCTAGGATATATTTCTGCTAATGAATTACTAAACAAGAGCAAGAGTGAAGCAAAACTCAAACAAAGCTTGAGTTCTTTTGTGTTCAAAACACAATGGCTTGTATCTTCTGAAGCTATTCCAAACAGAATGGACGTGGCTATTATTTTAAGAAGAAATGGAAACAAGGAGAGTTTGATGTAGGGAACTAGCTTCTAGCTTTATGTTTGTATATCTCATCATGAAAGCAAGAACACTGAGAGTTTTGCAAGATCCAGTCTGGGTCAGTCACTGGGACCAGAGGTTTAGTATTCTGATCTTAGAGGTTCATGTTGGAGCCCATCCTGGGGCAACTTCTCTCTCACCAGAATGTGGGGCACATATGTGGGGCATCAGAATCCTGGGACACATATATTTGCCTTCATTCAACTGAGAATTTTGGCTGGTATGGAAATTCGAAATAGATATATTCAGAAAACCATGCAATGATGATATCTGATTATAAATATATTTCACATTATGCCAGCTCCAATTTCCTTATTATTAAGCATGGCAGACAATATTCCAGCTGCCTTTGCTAATATGGTGATCAAAACCTTTTAACACAAATTACATTTCATTAACAGGGAAAGGTTAAGGAATGCTTCAGTAGCTCATAAACAATTCTTATGTAAGATGAAGATGGAAAGGGACCAGCATTTATACAGTTGCTATCTCAGGAGTCTAGAGATAAAATAGGATGAGGGATGTGGGGCGAAAGAAGAACATGTTTATTAAATAACTTGATCGTTGATCTGGGTTTCATAAAGCAAAAATTATACTACAAAACTTTTGGAGTGCTACAAAACTCTTTCAGGCCTGATTTATATTCTAAATGGAATCACCAACTATAACTTTCTATGATTGTACCACATCAACCTGAAAAAAATTGTTTTAAGTGCATGAGTAGAAGCCTGTACACAGTAAAAATTAGCATGCCAAAACATTGCTTATAAAATGTCTTTCTGTCTTGATAGTGATTCACAAACAAGAAGCATTTTTATGAAGGTGACTCTTCCATTCTGAAGTGGTTATAGAATGGTCCGTGATTATGCCTGCAAAAAGTAGGTCAACCATCATCCTAGAAGCCTGGAATAATTTAAATGCCCATTTGTTTACAACATTACCTATAAACTAGAAGTAAAAATTTTAATTGAGTCCACATTGTCTAGACAAATAGAGAAATAATAAATTTCTGAATAGTTCAATATTTAAACAAAACTCTGTATATACAGCCACAAAATATGAATATCATTCAAATTAGTATTAAATTTATAGTTATAAATAAAATTAAGAGAGAGGGGCATATTATTACTACTAATTCCTATTTATATCTTACTTTGCATCTCACCAAACTATTGGATACCAACTCTAATTGTATTGGTTAGATATCTTAAAAGAATTCAGTAGTTTTTCAGTAGTAGTTATATTATATTACATCTGTGAAGGGGACTTGCTCATTTATATAACATTGCTTATTTTTCTGTCTTTTGACATTTCCTTTTCATACAATAATTATGGAATGTGAAAACTATACATGAATCTAGTTTGCTTGATGCACACACACACATACCTGACCCTAGGTGGCAGACTGAGCTGATAGTACCTGCCCAAAGTAACCCAATGAGTTTCCACTGTTGAGGGTAAATTTGAACCAAAATCAGTAGTGTGCTGGCCGTAGTCATAAGTCTATCTGGCTGCCTATGTGGCCTACAGCCTACTAAAGAACCTTATTAACTTAATATCTAGACTGTCTTTGTTACATATGTAAATTTGCTTTTAGACGTACAACTCAAATAGGACTTTGAATCAGAGCCCTAATTCTTCCCATTGTGCACAAATAATTCTGTACCCTGAAGATTTGAAACAAATGCATCTGCATCAGCTAATGGAGTATCCAAACTCAGATAGTGCAACAGGAGCCAAAGTCCTTTGTTAAAATGCCTTAGCAGAGCAAGCAGACTTCCCAACTGTCAGACAGAGATTATACTTACATTTCCAAACTGTTAGACATTCCCACATTAGCCGAAAATAAGCCCTCCCCAAAAATATTTAAACGCAGATCTGGAAATCAGATAACACGCCAAGAGGAGCCCCATCTTGCTCAATGCACCCCAAAATAATAAGACTTCCCTGAAAATAAGGCCAACCATTTATTTTGGGGTTCCAAAAATATAAAACAGGGTCTTATTTTTGGGAAAACATGGTATATAAATATACACATGCATATATACATATACATACATACATACATACATACATACATACAGATAGATAGATACACACACACACACACACATATATATATATATATTAGTATTTAGTATTTAGTATTTATTAAATTTTTATACCGCCCCCTCTCCCGAAGGACTTGGGGCGGTGAACAGCCAGAATTAAAAACACACAATACAAATATTAAAATACATTAAAACAAAATTAAATTATCTTTGGCTTCTCCAATTTAAAACCCCTTACCCATAAAATTCACCCAATTAAAAATTTTTAACCCAGCCCGGCTTGATGAAATAAAAAAGTCTTCAGGGCCCGGCGGAAAGTCCGGAGGTCCGGGATTAGTCGTATCCCTGGGGGTAGCTCATTCCAGAGGGCGGGTGCCCCCACAGAGAAGGCTCTTCCCCGGGGGGTCGCCAGCCGACATTGCCTGACAGACGGCACCCTGAGGAGGCCCTCTCTGTGGGAGCGTGTTGGCGGTGGGAGGTTATCGGAGGCAGAAGGTGGTCTCGTAAGTAACCGGGTCCTAAGCCATGGAGCGCTTTGAAAATGAGAACCAACACCTTAAAGCGCACTCGGAAGACCACTGGAAGCCAATGCAACTCGCGCAGGAGAGGTGTCACGTGGGAGCGCCATTTCGCCCCCATAAGTACCCGCGCGGCCGCATTCTGCACCAGTTGGAGCCTCCAAGTGCTCCTCAAGGGGAGCCCCATGTAGAGAGCATTGCAGTAGTCGAGGCGGGAAGTGACGAGGGCATGAGTGACCGTGCATAGGGAGTCCCGATCCAGAAAGGGGCGCAACTGGCGTATCAGGTGAACCTGATAGAAAGCCCCCCTGGCCACGGCCGTCATATGCCCTTCTAAAGACAGCCGTGCATCCAGGAGGACACCCAAGTTACGTGCCGTCTCCGTGGGGGCCAATATACATATTGTATATATATACATACACACGCATATACTGTGTTTTCCCGAAAATAAGACCCTGTTTTATATTTTTTTGAACCCTGAAAAAAGTGCTTGGCCTTATTGCCATGTGCTCAAAACCACTATATATATAGTGCACCTGTGCATTTTTAGTGTATATATATATATATATATACAGAAGTTTGAAATCAGATGCAATAAAGATGGTTGCATCTGAAAACTGTGAAGATAATATGTCTAAGCTTATTGTATAATAAAAGAGTTTAAAATTACAATTTACCCTAGAAGGAAGCCTCCAAAAAGAACACAGTTAGAATTGTTTAAGTTTTAAATACATTGTAAGCAATAACTCTGTTCCTTCACATGAACACTTCTGGGCTTGGAAAATGAATATGACTATGGGACCAGACCAGTGGTGGGATTCAAGTTCTCTGCCCTAATTATTTCTTCCAACAACCAGTTTGACAAACTGCTCAGAAAGTTAACAACCAGTTCTCCCGAAGTAGTGCGAACTGACTGAATCCCACCACTGGACCAGACATACAGATCCTGCCCTGTCAGCTTGAGATCCTATCATATTGATCCATAAAACCCTAAGTTTTCTCCTTCTCCATTTGAATATGAGTAGAATTTTCCCTCATAGCCATATGTATTATTTATTTATTCTGGATCCGTCTCTTCATCCTGAGGAAATTTAAAAGTGATATAGCCTGATGTACAGTACATGCAGGAATTACACAGCTTGCAGAAACTTCTAAATCCTTCTAGATTCCACACAATATATATGTTTATGGCAAAGATGCACAAAATAACTTTGCTATATTTACACAGGTTTTCCCCAGTATTTTTCGTTCACCACCATGCATCTCAAAACACCATCTGCATATTGGAAATTACAATTCATTTTGCTCTAATGTGCATCGCTTTATACTTCCGTATACTGGACCATTTGGCATTTTATTACCTATTCATCTAGTTTGGAAAGAACTTGTTGGTGTTTTTCACAATTCATTTTTGCTGTAAGCACTCTCACTAATTTGATACCATAAACAAACTTGGCTATTTGCCTTCCTATCCCTACTCTCAAGACCAGTTTATTTAAGAGCAAGCTATTATACAAAACCCTTGGCGCATCCCATTCACTTTCTTCCATCCTTGCTGTTCTTTAACCAGCTGCCAATCCATAACAAGGCCCATCCTCTTATCCCATGATGAAGTTGTGCACAAATTTAGAGTTCACAATCAATTGTACAAAAGTGCACTGCTGCCCAAGCTGTGCCAATCTTCTTGCTCTCTCCCCCCTTCTCTATCTCTAAAGATGCCATTGAACATGCCATGTTGTAAAAATTATGCAGTTATTTATATGCACCCAAAACAATTAGATAAATACAGTTAAAGACAAGATGGAGGAAAATATTCCATTATCACTGTAATTTTTTTTTCCAGATACAAATAGCTCTCAAAGAGCTTTAGCTCCACTTACTGGCTGTTAATTTAAATCCTGCAATTAAAGCCTCATTTTTCTATCACATGGCAGTTTATAAACTGCCTGTATTCAGTGCTTGCTTAATATAAAATAAGGACTGCTTCTTATTTCCCTATGGGAAATTATTCCTTATAATTGCTTAGCGCATTGTAAGCCACCCTGAGTCTCCGGAGAAGGGCGGCATATAAATAAAATAATAATAATAATAATAATAATAATAATAATAATAATAATAATAATAATAATAATAATAATAATAATAATAATAATTGGAATAAGTGGCCATGGAGAGGACAGTAAAATTGCACTGATAAATATCATACTAGGAAGAAAAGCACTTAATGGATCTGGGCAAATTTCAAATCACCAAAAAAAATTGTGTCTGTGCTGTTATCTATTTTGCTTATTTATTCATTTATTTTAATGGAAATCCATGGCTTGAAAACTGGAGAAATTTGACTGGCAAAGAAATTTGCTTCTTGCACTGCATCCAGAATCCTGCTCTCCTTTATACACGGACCTTCTGTGCTAGAAGAAGTAGGTCATGTGCTTGGATTTGACTGACATTTAGGCCATGGATTTTAAATTATGTTTTGAAACACCCTGATGGCTTCTAAAAGCTTCTCTCTCCAGGACTGAACTAAAAGAAATGCCTCTTAAGAATGGAACCAGTTTGCACTAATGGGAATCTTTGCTACACTTAGATGAATCTGTTTCAGGATAAAAAGCCACATAGCTTAGCAGCTGGAGTCAAAAAGGACTGGGCCCATCTTTGTCTCCATCCTGGCCACATAATTGCACACGGCAGGTGCATAAGCAATTTGTCTGTTGCCTGCCTGGGAAGCCTCTTTTCTATATTAAGCCTGAACTAGAGGTTTCTATATAGATGTTGCTTTTGAAGACCAAGCTTTGGAAAACAGAATGCCAATATCTATAAGAAGACAGAACAGGCCCAAATCTATTTGAGCCCAGGAGTTCAACTGCTTTCTTACTGAGCTGTAGATGGGCCAAAAAAGGCTTTAAAGCGTCAGTTATTACCTCAGGCTGACTTTCTACATAGTCAAATGTTATCCTTTTGTGCTGGTACAATGCTTATTCCTCCCTCGCCTTATGTTCACATTATGGTTCATACACACACCATACTTTTCCACATGTAACTATGAAAAGTCCTGGGCTAAAAATCAAATAATTGTACCCCTCTTAAAATTATCACTCTATCCCACCAGCATGTCTTTTAAATCATTGTTTTCAAAACAGCTGTGTCTTTTTAATCAGCATTTTCAAGAAAGAAATAACTAATAGGGAAATTTTTAACGTTCACTCCCTACAACAGTGGTCCAATTCCAAATCAGAGCCTCATACATTTATTTGTGGGAGAAGCAATAATTCAGGGAGAAAACTGAAGGCTGTGCATTTAACATAATTTTGAATTTGACCTCTTCCTTTTTACCAGTCTGTTCAACTGATGCAGATTTGACTTAGAGCTTAAAGGAGACAAAGCTGTTCATTGTTTTTATGGTAAATGCAATCCTCATAGGAAGGTCTAAGATCCTAAGAAACTTTGATTTTCAGTAAAGCTTAGCAAATTTCACCAAATTTCATTTAATGCCTGACTGCATTAAAAAGAAATATAATAGAATCCTTACCCATGTCACAACTAAGAAGCAAGAAGCAGTATGATTTAGGACACTATGTTCAATTCCATTTAATATACCAAATTCTACAGGATTTTGTTCTCCCTCTTTTATCTTGTCCAAAATTGGATTCCTGACAAACTCGGATTTTGCTGCTTCCAAAATGAGTAAGACTTCAAGTCATTATCACTATGTGTTTTTACTGAAAAAAATTCATCAGAACTATAAAACAAATGTTAGCAGTATTAGAAGCTAAAGAAAGCATCTATCTTTCTCAAGCAGGTATCCTCCTACTATACAGGAATTCAATTGCCACAAGACTATGGAGGTTGGAGATGATGAGAAATGTGGTTTGAAAACATCTGTCTGAGATGATAGAATATATAGTTTGAGCGCCCAGGATAGTGAAGACTAATACATCCTTTTATTTATTCATATAGCTTACTTGGGCAGGGATTTACAGCTGTCTCCAAGAATTGAGAATGCTCTATCTTCCTCTATTAATGTTGATCCTCTTAATTTGTAGAAGCACTCCATTTAACTGTAGATTCTGTTTGACAGTAGACTTGCTCTTATCACTTAAAGAAGGGAGCTTACTGGTTGAGCTGGTACTTCATTTCTCCCTGAGCTGGTTATGTTCTGCTCTTTTCTCAAAAACAGAGCACAACTGCAAAACAGAAACTCAGAACTTACTTCTGATCATTCATTTCAATGGGGAGCAAGGTTTTCAAGATGGCACCTAAGTAGGCCCAGCTACAGAAGCATCTCAGGTTTTATTTGTTCATTCATTTGATTTGGAAACTGCTTGATTTCCAGAAGACCCTGGGTGGGTTACAATACACATGAAGAAAAACAAAACCAAACAATTTTAAAATCCACATGCATTTATCATGTGGTAAACAACATAGCTCAAACCGACAAAAAATTAACAGGCTTAGCATCCACCCTAAAAGCGAAAAAAAAGTCCCTAAAATAGTCCCTAAAAGGACACAATTATTGGTAGACTGCCCCATATAAGGGCCAGCAAGAGAGGCCTGCCTTTCCTGCATGGATGGGAAAGCAAAGAATAACCAACGAGATATTGTGATGGACATAGTCTGGACTGAATGTCCTGCTGCAAACTCACTGTAATCTGGAATTCCTGAAATTGGTTTAAGAAATAATTGTGAGCTGCATGAGGGAGTAGCATCTTAAGCTGCAGTATAATTTCCTGACTCAGAGTACTTATAGTAGGGTTTTTTCAGAGTTTGTTGCAAAATCAAATCCAGAAAGCACACACAGGCAGACTGATGCAGCAGGATTCATTAACTTCTCTATATACAAGAATATATATACAATACCAATAGTAGATTCTCCAATGTGGTAGAAGTTATAGGCAGAACACAAGGCAGGAGAGAACAGTTAGTTTCATTTCAGCAGAGCAGACTGCTTAGTTTCCATTTCAATTCTCTGCACAAACTCAGAAGCTGAAGACTAAGATATGTCCTGGCTCCAGTGTGTCTCAGCTCCCAACTCGCTGACTTACTTGCTATGCCTATTCATTGGCTGATCTAAAAAAATATTTATGAACATTCATACTCTGACAGAGTTTAACAGTTTATTAAATATTACCCATTTCCATGTTTGTTTCTCTCATTGTGAAAATTTGGAGGGATGGGAGAAAGAAAGGAAGGAAGGAAGGAAGGAAGGAAGGAAGGAAGGAAGGAAGGAAGGAAGGAAGGAAGGAAGGAAGGAAGGAAGGAAGGAAGGAAGGAAAATTGTTGCTAATGTTGGACCATACTGAACCCAATCCTGTGACAATGGGTTGCTGGTTCATTAAAGAATTTAATTTTGTTTCTAGCTAATTGAAATACAGTTGTGTTTTTTTGTGAGGCTAAAGAATGTTACTGTTTTATTCCACTGAACAGGATTGATGAAAGTTTCTAATAATAAATCTGTCCATGTAACACAATGTAGTCTGGTGCTTTTTTCTCCTCTACCTTTGTGTAGTTTTTGTAAAGGACAATCAAATAATAGAAGGCATTTGTAAGTTCTCTTTGAATGCATAATTGAAGACAAAGTGATTCTGGTTTGTTCACAATACAAGGTTCATTGAAGAAAAGGAGCTGCCTTCGCCACAAATCATCAACATGTTCTGGCATCTGGCTGGGTCATTTAGCAACCACATGGGTCAGCGAATAAGAGAAGGAAGGGCAACACAACATGGAGTAAGGATATGAGAAAACAGAATGAGAGAAAATCAAACTTTTAAGTCCACTGATACGTGTAAATTTAAATTTTTATCATGGAAACTAATACCAGAAATAATCCCACAAAACAGCCTCTCCAATCTGGCATCACCTAATTTTGTTGGATTAGAAACTGTGAGCATCCTGAAGAACAGCTAGTTGGGAAAGTCAATTTATTGCAATGGTTTTCATGACAAGATAAACCCTAATGCAGTCAGGAAAAAAAATACTATCCTTTCTGTCTTTATTCTGTGCTTGAGGGGAGTCTATAGCAGATTACTGTCAAAATGAAGGATTTCCAGCAGCCTCTCCTGTACACACACTTGATATAAATAAAACTATTATCTCATAATTCTTTGCCTTCAACAATCTTTCCATGTCCTCTTTTATTTTTATTTTTCTGGTGTCTTACTTATTGCACAATAATAAGTAAGGAGAGAAGAAAAACAAAAAATGCAAGCCAAGTTCATTGTCTCCAAAGCTATGTGGTTGAACATCCAGAAGGTACAATAAGTAGTCTTTCCCAAAGCTCCTTCTAAATGCAAGGAAAATGCATGTGCTGTTTTCTGCATCCATCCCTCCATAAATAAATAAATAAAGATATGTACTCTACAGATATCTCATAAGGTCAAAGAAGAAGCAACCCCCCCCCCCAAAAAAAAGCTGTTTTAGCAGAGATAAAAATTTGCCTGTGGTCTACCAATACTTTGCACTTGATTCTAGTGATATTTTTAATAATGAGCAGAAAAATTTTGACATTGTTTGTGATGGGACTAATAATGCACCAGACTGTTGGTTTCTGTCCCTAAAATAGCAGGCCAAGGGAATGCAGTGGTGCAGTGGCTTAATGACACTGGAACTGCCGGCCAGAAATGATCTGCACTCCAGCGCTTTGAGCTCAGCTCCATGAGATGGAGTGAGCTCCCACCCAGCAGTTCAAAAGCATGCAATATTGCAGATAGATAAATGGGTACCACTTTGGTGGGGGAAAAGCTAGCTACATTTGTTTGCGTTGAGAGCGAAAGCCAGCACTAGACTTGGCTGGACGTGAGAAAATGCAACACGAGGTGAGGCGAGACAAGACCAATAGAGGAGCCCGGAAGAGCTTAATTTAAATTGCTTAAATCATTGGTCCATAAAGCCCTGTAGTGTTTAGAATGATTGGCAACATCTTTCCATGTTTTCAGACAGTTTCCCAACCTCAGAAGAGATGCAAGGACTGATCTTAAGATTGTCTATAGGCAAAGGTTGTGCTTTACCACTGAACAGTAATATCTAAGATTCACCCAGTACATGCTAGGAAGAACAAACAAACAATTGTTGATTCCCTGTTATAGGAAATACAAAATCCCTGTTTTTTTAAAATGAAATCTTTTTCCTTCCAGGTGCCCGATATAATCAGTTCAATAGTTTATAGAAAACAAAAGAGATTAATTAGAAGGGGTTTTCTTTAATCTCAAAGCTAGATGTAATTTCTATGTATGCCACTTTTTCTGATTTTTAAAGTGCTTTAAGATTCTAAAAAAACAACTAAGACTGGTGATTCGAAGCAAATCAGAAGCAGATTCTGTCATTTATTCTTACAGGAAAGCAAAGGTAAAGAGGGAGGAAAAATTGTGACTAAAGAAAATGAATTAGTAGTGGAATGTCACATAGAGTTCTTGGTTGTATGGAGATTCTTATAGTGTAGGGCAGGGGTGTCAAACTCACGGTGTCACATTGTCATCACATGACATATCGCCACTTTTTCCCCTTCGCTAAACTGAGGTGGGCGTGGCCAGCATGTGACGCATCTGGGCTGTGGGCCATGAGTTTGACATCCCTGGTGTAGGGCTTGGAGTTTTGACTATATCTGGATAGTACACATGTTAATTATCTCATTGATAATCCAGAAAATCAGACTTCAAATGAAAGTTTCAAAGCAGTAATTATGTTCTTGATTCAGTAGATTAAAAAGATATCTATGGTGATGACCCATTTCTTCTACTCTAGAAGACAAGTAGACTCATTTTGTTTGCCATAAGCATTTGATATTCTGCTGTCATCTTAGCCAATATTCAGCATAGCATAGCATAACATAGCATAGCATAGCATAGCAGGGGTGGGTTCTAAAATTTTTTACTACCGGGTCTGTGGGCATGGCCTATTTTTTGGGCGTGACTTGGTGGTCATGTGACAATTCTTTAGGATTTAGCAGAGGTACTGGTCTACTAGGCTTTTAACTGCTTGTAGAGCTGTACCGGTCTACCCATTTATTTTTGCAGGCATCGGTCTACTCATTTATTTTTGCAGGCACTGGTCTACCCATTTATTTTTGCAGGCACCGGTCTACTCATTTGTTTTCTTTTAACACTGATCAGCTGTAGGGCGGCCCTTTGAAGCCCTTCGGCAAGAGTTTAAACAGTTTTTTTCCCTCTAGCCATCAGATGGGACTCAGGAGGCAGCAATAGATTGGGGGTGGGGGCAAATAAAAGGTAAGAATAATGCAGGAAGGGCGGGGGGGCGGGGGAGCAGAACCAGTTCGGTGATGTCATATCGTCACTGCTACCGGCTCGGTGGAACCGGGCGGAACCGTGAGGAACCCACCACTGTAGCATAGCATAGCATAGCATAGCATAGCATAGCATAGCATAGCATAGCATAGCATAGCATAGCATAGCATAGCATAGCATAGCAAAGGAAAGGAAAGGAAAGGAAAGGAAAGGAAAGGAAAGGAAAGGAAAGGAAAGGAAAGGAAAGGAAAGGAAAGGAAAGGAAGAAAAGATTTTGCTGGAGGAAAGTAAATTGTGAGCTCAAAATAAGAGCTATTTACAGTTCCATAAGCATGTTTGAAATGGCTAGGTTTCCAATGCTAGGCTTGTTCAAATACATTGTTGGCCTTGTAATTGACTGTCAGCTTGATTTATAATGGCAGCTGTGATGGGTTTGGTGATTTCATTCCAAAAAGCTCTTTGAAATATGGGAGGAGAAAAGTCAATCTACTGCAGCAACTCAATTTGTTAATATCATCAAAGCCTACAGAACAGTTTAGGTGCCACATCAACTCCAAATACTTGGCTCAAAGATGCAACAGCCTAGGAAGAGGCACTTTATCAACCCAACCACTGTAGCAGCAGGCATGAGAGACAGGAGAAAAGAAGCACAAGGAAAGCAAAGCTTCTCATTCAGTCATTTCGTAAGAATGAAAATATTCCACTCCCTCACATAAAGAGCAAATGGGAACTTGTTTTGCCACTACAGGCCAAATACTTTCAAAGTCACGACAACAGCTATCACAAATTATGAAACCCTGACATCTGATTTTCTTGAATTCTCTAAAGAGCTTGTACAATTTAAATAATAACTAGAATTATTCAGCAATTGTAAAGATTACAATGCTATTGCTTCTTTCTTTCCAGTTTTACAGTTCTTATCTCTATTTTGTGCCTTATCCATTCTTTATCTACCACCACATAACAACCATTCATTTATTTGTTTACAAATGCACACAACATAAACTATACAATGGGATAGGTATCCTAGTAATTTATTGGGGTTCCCTTTTGTGTAAAATGATAGGATTAAAAGCACTACTCCAGTGGCCAAGTGAGCAATCAATTAAACAATATTCATAATATTCTCTTATTGATCAGTTAAAAAAACACTGGTTGGCCTATATTGATCATAACATCTTAGTGTTTTGAAGCTAGTAGAGGTGAAGATAATAATGAGGGGTGACGACTCAAATTTCTTTGGAGCAGGTGGGGAGAAGAAAACATTCTATGAAAGTATGCTAAGTGTCCATAATTTCAAGAATTCCATATTATTTTCCTACAGTATATTTTCTTTTTCTTATGCCATTGGTTTTCCTGGATAGATAGATGATAGATAGATAGATAGATAGATAGATAGATAGATAGATAGATAGATAGGATGGATGGGTGGTGGATGGTGGATGGTGGATGGTGGAGATAGATAGATAGATGATAGATAGATAGATAGGATGGATGGTGGATGGTGGATGATGGAGATTGTGACGAAATGGGGTTGAGGGGTACCCCGGACCGTGAACCAGCTCATGAGTAAACACACTGAGACTGAAATGATTCTAACAGAGGCGTCTTGTGTAAAAATATAATTTACTTTAAAACATTTAAAAAGCACTATGTCTTTATGAAAACACATTAAAAACAAAGTCTTGTCTGGGTATGTGAGGCAAGGCTATCTCCCTAGATCCCTCTCCACAATACCGAAAACAGTTCACAAAAGAATAAAGCTAGCATGAAGGTAAGCAGCTTCGGCGTCGATACATCATCAAGGCAATCATAACGAGGGCAGCACGAGCCTCACAGCTGAAAGTCACCTGAAGTAAAAACAGTTCAAACAGCAAACATTGTTTGAAGCTTGTGGGAGGAAGAAGGTCCAGCAACAGCAGTCCCGATGATAGCTTGCATGCTACAAAACAGCAAAAGGCAAGCATCCGTGGGAGTCTCTCTGTAACGACGTCTGGAGTCCTTATCTGCATTCTTCTCCCATCAGCGGCATTGCCCAAGCTTCCTGCAGGAGCTGTGCATTTAGGCCTAGAAGACTAGGCCCGAGTAGCAAGCGAAAGGTCCTTGCTTATGTAAGGAGTCAACCTGCAATTATCCAGGGCGGGGAAGGCTTGCAGGTAATTGGCAACAGTAGATGGCTTGATTAAAACCATACTGTTTGTGAGTAGGCAGATAGCCACAGCAATCCTGGAAACACTCGTGACAATCCCCTTCTCTGCGGCTATTTGACTCGTTAACAAACATACATTCTACATTGGGTACATATATACATCAATGGGAAGTACATTCACATAGCCATTGACATTTTACCCAGGAGATAGAGGTGTTGGTCACGGGGCAGCGGTTTGGTAAACACGTCCGCTACCTGTTCCTTGGTTTCACAATACACAATCTTAATGAAACCTGTTTTCACCAATTGCCTCACATGTTTGATTTTAATATCAATATGGCGCGATCTCTGGCCTACAGCATCGGCTTCCGATATGTTAATGGCAGCCATGTTATCCTCATAGACTTTTATAGGTTGCATGGGCTGCCTCCATAAGCTTACCAGAAGATCGTCAAACCAAACTAGGTTATTGGAAGCTTTGGACAAACTCACATACTCAGCTTCCGCTGTGGAGGTTGCAATTAACTTCTGCTTCCCAGAGTACCAATACACGGGGCTACTATTTAGGTATACAATGTACCCCGAGGTACTTTTTCTAGATCTAACATCCCCTGCCCAATCGGCATCCGAAAAACAACTCAATCTTAATTCTCTAGTTGCTTCTGGTTCCAATAACAATGAATAGTTCACAGTACCTTTTAAATATCTCAGGAGTCGTTTGATTCCGCTCCAATGGTACTGTGTAGGATGTTCAGAATGTCTAGATAACACATTTACACTTAGACTGATGTCCGGTCTAGTCCAATTTGCAATGTACAACAACGACCCAATCACGGACTTGTAAAGGGTCTTATCCTCAAACTCCGTGCTCTCAGTGTACATATTCTTAAGGAAATCTGTTGCCATAGGGGTATCACATGGCTTCGCCTCTACCATGCTACACTTTTTAAGCAATTCCTGAATCTTATCTTCCTGAGAAAGCCGAAACCCCTTCTCGGTTTTTACGAATTGCACCCCTAAAAATTTGCTAATGTGACCTAGTGGTTTTAGAGCGAAACTCTTACTTAGGTCCTCAGAGAACTTCTTATGCCTGTTCTCTGATCTGCAAATATATAGTATGTCATCAACGTACAACAGTACTGTTTCCCTAATGTCCTGATCTTCCTTGACAAAAACACACTCGTCAGCTGACGATGGTAAAAAGCCCATCTCTCTCAGGCTTTTTGTGAGACACTCGTACCATCGTTTACCAGATTGTTTTAAGCCGTATAGGCTCTTATTCAACAACCACACATCATCTTCCCGATGGCTTACTCCCTGAGGAATCCTCACGTACAGCTCTTTGTCTAACTGGGCGTGCAGGTACGCGGTCTGAATATCGAACTGATACACATGTTCGCCTCGCATGGTAGCGATGGTGAGAGCTGTTCTCACGCTCTCAGGGCGCACCGTGGGCGAGAAGGTGTCCTCATAATCGTCAGGGAATCTCTGCGAGAATCCCTGCGCTACTAGTCTCGCTTTATAGACAAAACCCCCACCTTCAATGGGCTTTTGCTTGAAAAGCCACCTGGTGCCGATCACCCTCTTGTCTTTGGGCAATCTTGTTGGCGTGAATACGTCCAGCCTTCTCAGGCTGTCTAATTCCGTATCCATGGCAGCCAGCCATTTCTGTCGTTCATGGTCAGGTAAGGCCAACACATCCTCATATCTCTGAGGGGTGGCCAAAACCTGGTTGACTGAGGTAACAAAGTCGTTGTACCTCTTAGGCTTATTGCCCCTGGTAACCCTAACTGGTCTGCCTTTAGGAGAGTCACTGACATCAGAGTTGTCCGATGAGTCATCTACCTCGTGACTATCACTATGCGTCTCAGAAGCTGGGTGCCTATCCTTCCTGGCTACCCCCATCTTACGCTTCAATACCCCTTTCAAGGGTGCCTGGGATGCATGCTTCCCAGAACCAGATGTATCCCTATCCTCGGGTAGGTTCTCCGATACATCCTCCGCTCGCCTATGACAACTACGGGAAGGGTTCTGAGTAAGAATCTCATTGGCATGGATCTTACTCCAATTGGCCCCTTCGTGAAAGGTGGCAGACCTCGATATCATTAGTTTCCCGTTAGGGTAGGCAAACCTAAATGCCTTGGAGCCCTGCTCATAACCAACAAATCTCAGTTTAACAGAGATTGGGTCTCCCTTTCTCCTGAGCTCCTTCGGGACATGAACATCGGCCATCGCTCCAAAAACGTGGAGGTGTGCCAAGCTAGGCTTATGGCCGTATAGCACCTCGTATGGGGTCTTCTGCACTACGCTAGACCATACTCGGTTCAAGGTGTAATTCGCGTATCTAACTGCTTCTACCCAATACGCGAAGTTTAATCTGGAATCCTCTAGGGCGCACCGCATCATAGTTTGTAACACGCCATTGCGTCGTTCTGCGACGCCATTTTGAAATGCAGAGTAAGGCGCGGTGCGTAAGTGGACTATGCCCTTACTCCTCAACCAGCTGGAGAACTGCCTGGAATTAAATTCAGTACCCCTGTCAGTTAAGATTTTCTTAACTCTGACCTTATGCTGGTTCTGGACTAAGTTACAAAATTCCTTAAACTTAGTCAACGTTTCACTCTTGGACATTAGGGGAAAAACAAATCCAAATCTGCTATGGTCGTCTACTATGGTAAGAAAGTACCGTCTCTTACCCACGGAAGGTGCGAATGGACCCACCAAATCCATGTGGACGAGCTGAAACGGGTGTTCAGAGTACCTCTGAGACTTCTTGGGCGCAGATTTTACCTTCAACTTTGCACTCCTACAAATTGAACAGTCTAGGAATGTGTTACAGTCATTGATCTTGGTTCCCCTTGAGTGTTCGGTTACCTTTTTCACTATAGGAAAACTCACATGACCTAGCCTGCGATGCATCAAGTGAGCACATTCATTGTGCAATGGCTCTCCTATAGAAATTGCATTAGCATTTTCAGGTTTCCTATTATCTGACTCTAAGTTAAAATTTAAAAACTTTTTATTAACTTTACATTTGTCTTTACAAGGCTTCCTCTGGTGAAAGTCTTGATCCTCATCACCTAGTTCTAACTGTGATTCATTGTTACTACCAATTGAGATAGTATAATTGCTATCACTGCAGGTCTCAGCATTCGTATTGGGGGAATAATAAGGCAAGCCACCTATCTTCAAAACCTCCCCAATCACACATTTGTTGTTTTTGATCACAGCTGTTCCTCCTGAGAACAGAATCTCCATTCTGGGGTTCTCACATATCCTCATTAGGCTTAGCAAATTATGATCTATCTCTGGTACATACAATGCTCCATGAATCTTTCCTATCCCAGGAATATAAACATCTCCAATGCCAACAACATTGACCTTTTTACCGTTTGCAACTTTGACCATGGATTGATGCCTTCTCATATTAACAAACAACCTTCGGTCACTGACAACATGGTTACTGGCTCCACTGTCCATTAACCATAGTTGCTCTCGCTGTTCCCTTGTAAGCTCTGACTCAGTAGTTTCCACTATACCTACAGAGCCATCATTAAACCTGGGTTTGTTCCCTTTGTTGCCTTCATTCGGCTTTTTACCCCTTCTGTGGTTAGGAACGTCTCCACTTGGCTTTCTGCCTGGAGGAAGTGACCTCCTTTTACATTTATTATCAGAAGGTGTCTTTACACTTGCCCTAGCATTTACATTTTGTGGGCAATCCCTTCTATAATGTTCTGTTGAACCACAATTGAAGCATTCCCCGATAGCATATGCTCTATCTGAACTATCGGGCCTTCTTAAAGGTTTTTCCTTTTTGTGAAAAGCCACCCTGCATTTTCGCAAGTTATCTTCTGCAATCAATCTACCAGATAACACTTCTAAAGATAAGTTATTACAACTAACATTATCCAATTGCGATATAAAATTATCCCAGCTAGGGTCAAGGGAATTGAGTATAACAGTAATGAGGGTTTGTTCAGACACTGTTTCCCCCATCAACATCAATTCCTGCCTTAACCTGTTTAACTCACATAAGTGTTCATTAATATCTACTCCCGCCTTCAACCTTGCGGAATAGAACTCCCTATAAACTCTGTTTGTAACATGGGAGCTTTTTGAACAAAATAGCTTATGCAGTTTCACCCAAACTTCTGTTACGGTCAGGTTACTAGGTATACTGGGATATAGTGCAGGGTCAATGGACATCAATAAAATACAAAAGGCCTTATGATGTAAAAGATCAACTTCTAAGGACCATGGTCTAGGTGGGGGTTTTAACAACAACGATAAAACATTCTCTTTCATTAAAATTACTTGAATACTTTTAACCCATTCCTTAAAATTTCCTCCACCCACACTTAAACTTTTAAAATTAGGAGGAAGGACCTGTACATTATTAAACATGGAAACAGACATTAATTGGTGTTCAAAATGTGGTCCATCCTGGAACGGGCAATAAGGCATTGGAATAGAAGCACACAGCACAGTGTCTTCTATCTGGCATTCTGACAATCGTTCCTCCCCAATGGGAGGGATTAAAACTTCAGGTTGTGCGGATGCAAAGCTCATCCTCGTTTGATCACAAAAACTTGAGGGTCCTCTCTGGTGCACATCTCTAGGAATTTTTGGACGCGCTCCCAAATTCCTATCTTCAGTTGAGGCAGCCTCCGGAACCGTCCTGGATGTCGATGTCATCACGGATGGATATATCCCACTCGTGGCGTGCGCTGAATTAGTCGCAGACATCAGGGGTGCTTTGGTATGTGCAGCTCCTATTTGTTGAGCCGATGGTGCCTGCAAACCATCGCCTAAAATGGTTGCCAAAGTTTCTATCACACTTGCAACCTTACGCTCAACATGAGAGTCTCTTAAATTTTTAGCAGAAGTCACTGATGTCATCAAGGGAGCTAAAGTCTTTATGGCCTGATCTATGATGGCTTCAACAGCAGGTGGCGCAATATCAACTTGGCCATGCTGGTTTAACAAAGAAGCAGGAACATTCGAATCAGGCAGTCTGTTATCCCCCATTCTCCACTTATGGTCTGAGGTGGGGGTTTTAGGAAAAGATTGAAAGTCTCTTACCGATCCGGTGTTTTGTAGGACTTCGATCTTCTTTCCTTTCGCAGCTGGATTCTTTAATAATCCGCTAGAATCAGCAGTCGGGTTCTGACTTACTGTGGGCAAACCTAAAAGCTGAAGGATTGCCTTCCTAAACTCATCATCCACCTCTGTATTTGTTTTCAAGACCTGAAGTGGCGTTCTTCCAGTCTCTACTTCTTTAGGTGATGATGGCTTATTCACTATCTTAGGCCCTTCAGAAGTTGAGGCCTCTGCTCCAAAACTTACAGCTCCACTATTCTCTAAATCAATTAGAGTTTGGGGTTTTTCAGCCAAAACATTTTTGGCCTGAGCCCCAGACAGTCCAGTTTGTGACTTCATACTTTTTACTGCTGCTGCTGCCCTAGTCAACATCTATTCAACTGCAGACATTCCAGTCTAGCGCGTTACCACATGAGCGTAGGTTCGTTAAACCATCCTCTGCTACCAACTGTGACGAAATGGGGTTGAGGGGTACCCCGGACCGTGAACCAGCTCATGAGTAAACACACTGAGACTGAAATGATTCTAACAGAGGCGTCTTGTGTAAAAATATAATTTACTTTAAAACATTTAAAAAGCACTATGTCTTTATGAAAACACATTAAAAACAAAGTCTTGTCTGGGTATGTGAGGCAAGGCTATCTCCCTAGATCCCTCTCCACAATACCGAAAACAGTTCACAAAAGAATAAAGCTAGCATGAAGGTAAGCAGCTTCGGCGTCGATACATCATCAAGGCAATCATAACGAGGGCAGCACGAGCCTCACAGCTGAAAGTCACCTGAAGTAAAAACAGTTCAAACAGCAAACATTGTTTGAAGCTTGTGGGAGGAAGAAGGTCCAGCAACAGCAGTCCCGATGATAGCTTGCATGCTACAAAACAGCAAAAGGCAAGCATCCGTGGGAGTCTCTCTGTAACGACGTCTGGAGTCCTTATCTGCATTCTTCTCCCATCAGCGGCATTGCCCAAGCTTCCTGCAGGAGCTGTGCATTTAGGCCTAGAAGACTAGGCCCGAGTAGCAAGCGAAAGGTCCTTGCTTATGTAAGGAGTCAACCTGCAATTATCCAGGGCGGGGAAGGCTTGCAGGTAATTGGCAACAGTAGATGGCTTGATTAAAACCATACTGTTTGTGAGTAGGCAGATAGCCACAGCAATCCTGGAAACACTCGTGACAGAGATGATAGATGATAGATAGATAGATAGATAGATAGATAGATAGATAGATAGATAGACAGACAGACAGACAGACAGACAGACATATATACATTCACACATACACATACATACATACCTTACATACTAAGAGACTGAAGCATACATTTCTATAGAACAGGGTGTCAAACTCAAGAGCCAGGGGCCAGATCTGACCTGCGGAGTACTTGGATCTGGCCCACAAGGCCACCCTGGAAACAATGAAGGACTAGCCCGGGGTGCTCCTGAACTCCATTTTCGGCTGCCATGGCATCCTGCAACCCTCTGTCAGTGAAAATGGAGCTCGGGAGGGCCGTTTTTCCTGGCAGAGTGCTCGGGCCACAACAGGCACCTCTGAAACGAGTGACATTGAGCTAGCCACGCCCACCCTGGCCATGCCCACCCCAGCTCCCTGAGATCAAACACAACCCTGATGCGTTCCTCAATGAAATCAAGTATGACACCCCTGCTCTAGGTAGCCAGTTTCCAGAAACACAAGTTCACCAAGGAAGCAAATAGGGAGAGTTAACAGAAATTTGGCAGCATAATCAATGGGGGAAATTAGGGAGAAATGCCTAGCCAATTTTCCTTCTAAATCAACAATGTATACTAATATGGGAAACTGGGAACGAAAAGAAATAAAAGCTTTCCAGTACCTTAAGTAATAAAATTGAAGATTAGCAAACAGAACTATGAGGTTGTAACCACAATTCATCTGGCATGTTCATTTTCTCGCTTGAAAAACCTGCCTAGGGATGTGTACCTATTTAGCTTCAAAGCCGTTCTCCTGATTCCAAACTGAATTGCTGAACATACTAGAACCTGGCATCTGTTTGTTGTATGTGCTTGCTTGAAGCAGGGGTTGGAGAAAAAGCACTGAAGCTGTGAGTAGACAAATTCAACTAAGAAGACAGTAATAATTTTTTATTAGACCACAAAAGGGGGAACTCCAACAGATATAGAGGAAGCAACTATTCACATTGATCAAACAAATAAACAACCAGAATGAACACACGACTCACAACCAGAATCTAGAGACACAAAACAGCATTCTGCATATTTTTCAAAAGAAGCAAGTGCATCTCCAGATATGGAATAAGAGGCTGGCCTAACCAGGAACTGAAACCACATTGTCTCCTAAAAACATATGATACAGCAGTTGCCAAGGCTCATCAAGCCACATGATAGATATGCCATTCTGCTTATTCATGTGGAACAGAGATGAGTTTCAACAGGTTCTGACCAGTTCTTGAGAACCGTTCTGGTAGTGGAAATTTTGAGCAGTTCAGAGAACCAGTATATACCACCTCTGACTGGCCCCGTCCCCATCTATTCTCTGCCTCCCGAGTCCCAGCTGATCGGGAGGAAATGGGGATTTTGCAGTAACCTTCCCCTGGAGTGGGGAGGGAATGGAGATTTTACAGTATCCTTCCCTTGGCACTCCCACCAAGTCATGCCACGCCCACCAAGCCACACCCACAGAACCGGTAGTAAAAAAAATTGAAACCCACCACTGATTTGGAACCATATTATATTAGGCTTCAACACTCAAGGAAGCAAGATAATGCACTTGGAAGATCAGGTGGCCTAGCTATCTTTCTTTTCAATCCCAGGAAAAAGAAAGGGAAAGAACAATATTGTAGATGAAAAGGTGGCTAGGGAAATGGTGTTGCAAAGAGAACTGGCTTTCTGGAACCATGATCTGGGTTGCAAAGTTGATGAGTTGCTGCAATGAGATGAATTGCATCCACACAAAAATGAGGGAAAAAATGGGTTAGGCTGAAGTATTTTGAACTTCACCGAGAGGCTTAAAACTATATCCTATGTGGATTGGATCTAGGATTCCAGAATTAGAAATTTCAGATAAGGATTTGTCCTCTGGCGGAATGCATGATTGAATAATTAAACTGATGTCTAAAAAGCCATCTAGCCAATGGAAAAAATAAAATCAGGAAGCAAATTCATTAATAAAATTTGTGACCTTTACTTTACCCCTTCACTTTTTTTTTTAATCCTTAGGATATGGGTGGGGTGAGGTGGCTTAGCCTAGCTGATATTGGCAGTATCCCATCCTTGCAAAAGCCAGGGTGTAGCTAAACTAGTTACCTGCTAGAATTTTATCACGCTAGATTGGATGATCTCAGTAGGCTTGGATGATTGACCATTCCTTCTTTGGGTTCCTTGGCAGAGCCTGGACAATAATAGATCATCTCTGTTTCTTCGCCTTTCTGGCTCTCTCCCTCTCTCTCCCTCTCCCTCTCTTTTTTTTTTCCCTAGACAGAGTTGTTAAGCTGAGCCTAGCTTTGAAAAGGAAAAATTTATTCTGTTTGCCCATTGAGTAATTCTAGCACTGGAGGAATGTTTTCAACCATACTCTCCCTTATCATAAAGGCTTGTAGGAACGGGTGGAGAAAATTGTATAGGATAAAAAAATAATACTGTAAATGAATATGGTATAAAATAATTTAAAAGTGTCTTGATAGCTTAGGGCAAAAGTTCTTAAAGTGTGGGTTGCAATTTCGTGGGGGTGGGGTGATAAGCAATTTAGACAGGGATGATCTCATTTTATAAAGTTCTTCTGGCTATGACAGGCAAAGCAAGAGCACTTGTCAAAACTTGTGCAGGGAAAGAATATAGCAAGTTTTGATATTGCTCCTACTTTTTGTAAAGTAAAGCAAGAATCAAAGCCCACAGTGGGTTTTGAGAGACGGACAAGCCCATGGCCCTAGCCATCTGTCAAAACCATCTGGAAATCACATAATTGGCAGAGGCTTTCTTACTGATATACAGTGTGGCATGTACTAGTGCATCTTTAGTCATTGTAATATCTCTAGAAATGTACACGCTAATGAATTATCTCCCCTCCCCCCCATTATTTCAAAATAGAGCCTTTCATATTGAAATAGCTTTCTGTGTTTCTAAAAAATATGTGAAAGCCTTGATTAAACAAAATAATGATAAATGGATGGCAGAAATCAAGATTCATACCCCATGTGGCAATGACTATGTCATATAGAAGATGCCAACTTGAAATGTAAGAGGAGTAAGTGGCAAATGGCATAGTTTTAGTAATTAAAGAAACAATAATAGATTATTGTATGTTTATGAAAAAGAAAGAATGTAATAGAGATAAATAAGGGCAATCTAATCTTATGGAGCAGAGATACCTGCATGGAAGTGAAGATATAGGTCTCATTATTATTATTTATTTATTTATTTATTTATTTATTTATTTATTTATTTAATTTGTATACCGCCCTTCTCCCAGAAGGGACTCAGGGTGGTGAACAGCCAAAATTAAAAAACATACAAATACAAAAGTTAAGATAATTAAAAAGAATTAAATCACTAGCTTCCCAATTTAAAACCCCAAATCCATAAAATTTGAAATCCCAATTTAAAAACCATTTAGGCTAGGCCAGCTTGGTGGAATAAAAACGTCTTCAGGGCTTTACGGAAGGTACGGAGGTCCGGGATCAATCGTATTCCAGGAGGCAGCTCATTCCATAGGGCGGGTGCCCCCACAGAGAAGGCTCTCCCCCTGGGGGCCTCCAGCCGACATTGCCTGACCGACGGCACCCTGAGGAGGCCCTCTCTGTGAGAGCATATTGGCCGGTGGGAGGTTATCGGTAGCAGCAGGCGGTCTCGCAAATAATAATTATTATGAACAAAAGGGCTAAATGTATGTCAGAAAGAATGAAATGATGTCGTTTAGATTCTTGCAGGGGGGCATGAACATAGAAATTCATAAGCTAGTAACACTGGCATGCTAAATGAATAGTATTGAGGGGGAAATAAACAAGGATGAATTTTGGAAAAATTACACACCATTCTAAATGAATACAATCTGAGGGGGGAAATTATCCTGATAAGTAAAAGGAATGGGTAGTTGGAAACAAGATAAGAAACTACAGAAAAAATATTGAACTATTCTGACATTCAAGAATGAATGAAGATGGTAATTGTCTGGTATATATCCCAGCCCTTGGTATCCCAATCACACGAAATTGAAGGGATTCTTACCCTTTTAGCCTTCCAGAGGTATGTGAAGACCAGACTCATTTTCCCAAGTATTGGGCTAAGGTGGGGGTTGAGCCTGGAAATATTTGGTCTGGCATATGGTGGGGAAGACTATTTCTGCTTAATCCATTATTGTGAGTTGCCTAGAATCATATGAGGCAGCCATATTAGTCCTGTAGACAGGCAGGCAGGCAGGCAGGCAGGCAGATAAATCAACTTAAATAGTTTCTTTCATATATATGGGTTAAACATGAGATTATTCATGTGCACATATGGCAAAGCAATTATTGAAACACATTATTGCTTTGCTTGTTTATGATTAAAAATGAAGAAAAATAATGAAAAGTATTACAAGTTTCTGAAGACAAGACAGAACATTGTTTGATAGTATCGTGATTAGATTTTAGGGAAACATTTTCATGGATGAGATGAAGCTAGAATGGAAGTAAATGATGGCTATGGATAAGAAAAATACATATAAGAGAATGGTCCAAAAATTAAGATGAGAAAATATATTTTATAATATGAACACTATCCAAAAAAAAAAGATAATTGAAAAGAGTGTAGTCAAAGCAAGGAACAGTTAACAATAGAAAAAGCAAAGAAAATGTAGAATGATTTTGATAGTAATTTTAAAAATAGATTTGGAAGCCAATGAAAAGGGCTAAACAGAGTTCATAGAATTAAAAATAAAAGCCCTTAAATAATTTAGCATGAAACTGAATGAGGAAATATCAGAAGGGGCGTTGTAGAGATTTTTTTTATGAGAATAGTAATGATATGCTGAAGAGTGGAATTGAAATTAATGCTATAAATATCAGCACTAAAGAAAATGTGGATAAAAAGGAAGCCACAAATGTTGTAAAAATGTTGAAACATGGTAATGTTACACAGTGTAACTGCAGAAATGTTCACTTATGGATATCTTTTGCTCATAGAGTGGATGCATAATTTGTTTAATGTTTTTACAGTTCTGTTAGGGTTCCCCTACTACAGCAAGATACTGAAAAAGAAGAAGAAAATGTAGGTTACAAATATGATTAGACAACTATTTTAGGGAAGGGCATAGACAGTCACATTGAAGGATTATAGATTTCACGTGGAGAATTAGGCACATACTTAACTCTCTTGTATTACAAGTATGTTTAACTTCGGCTAGGTAGACTGTGGTTTATATTATCAATTTTTGTCAAAGCTCAGAATGACTTGCTATTATCAATGTATGCATATTTTCCAGGGGAAAAAAAATTAAATCACTACTTTGCAGATGTCTAGTCTTCTACTTTTTTTCCTACATTCTGAAGTTCATAACTTTATGGATCTTCTTTATGCCTAAATGCCAAGTACATTTTTTTTCCAACATTATTATAAGACTAGTTGAACTGAATAGCTGATTTTTTTTTTCAATCTCTTGAGACATGTCTCTCAATTTGTTTAATTCTGGCTCTGCATATTATAACATACCTGCTAAAACCTAAGGGAGCTCATTAAAATGCTTTTCTTCTGCCTTCTACCCTAGAGGATAAAGTAGGACAACTGTATTAATTACACCATAATTAGATCCCAAAGTCCCATTAACATTTCCCAAAAGGCACTTAAGCATGAAACTCCTTCAACTCTCCCCCCACCCCTAGAAAATTTATTTATTTTGTTGTCTGCAGTACTCCTGGGATTATTTTCTAGGAAGTCTTAAAAGGCAATGACACAACAATCTAGTATACCTGATGTGAATCTGTTGGATATTAGCTCTGATTTCAATACAAGAACTGGGATTATTGTACCAAAAGTAACAATGAAAAGCAAACAAAAACAAACTCTGCAATGTCCTTGAAGAGTGAGAGCATCAACATGAATTATTCCAGAACCAAACCTAATAAAAAATAGGAAAAGTTGTGACTAGAGCAGGTAATAACAAAATACTGTACAAAATAGTGTAATATGCTCTCCAGAAATGTTAAAATACATATTTTGTCATCCCCAGCATACATATTCCTGAGGTGATCTATAGGTCCATACATGTGAAAAATACTTAATGGAAAATTATTCATGTATATTAACAATATTGGTGAAACTACCACAAAAGAAACTTTCTTGAGCTTCATGAATTTCAAAAGCAAATTCTGGGGCCAAGATTCTTTGAGGATTAGATTTTTTAATCTCAGAATCGAGGGAGTAATTATTCCATTTGCCATCTTCACTAGGCCTCAAAAAGATCTAATTGTGAAAATACAAATGTGTCCTTATAAAGTGTAGTTGACATGGGTGGATTTACCCTTGTAATTTGCAAATATCCGTAACAATTCTGTCATTATTTGACATTCTTTGAAAATACGTTGCTGATTTTACCAAGGTGTATCTGGCAAGGAGAATTCTACCTGTAATGAGTGGAATAATAAAATCTCAATCTTTTATCCTTGAAACAAAAGAACAATTCTCAGGATCATTGAGGATAAATATAAGGTCATTTAACTTATAATACTTAAGGCAATGTTTTTACTTTACTTTTAACAAAGTAAAAAAAAAAATGTCTGAAGTATTATCAGTATTAGTTTGCTTTAAATGGTTCTTTTCGTCTTCACCTATTTTCACTTCTTGCCTATTTGTACCTGAATAAAGTTTTTTAATAATGCCTACTTTTAAACCTTTGAGTGATTTTGATATTGTTATAGTGGGTTCTTTAAGTTATTAAACAATTCTGAAAAGCTGCCAGGAGCAACATGTTGCTAAACAATTCTCAGGATTAAATAAAAATATTTTCTTTCCTCTGGAAAAAAGATCAAGCTTGTCACCAACTGATTGACTGTGAAAAATCAACAGGAAATCTCATTGATCTCTTGAACACTGCTAGGTGGCCATGTAAAAGGAGCAACACATTTTTCCTAAATTTAATTGGATTTTTGTTTCATTTTCTACAAGACATTCTGAGTATCAGTCCCTGCAACTTGATCATTTTATATCCTTGCATTGAAGTTTGGAGCCCAATGAAGATTCCAGAGGTAGTTTGAAAAACATCAACAATGCAAATCCCTGCATTATTTTGAAAGTAGCAACCTGTTCATTGGCTCATAGAAAAGTCAGTACTAAGGACCTGGAGAAGTCTCTATCATAACATACTGTGAAATAAACTGGACCCTAAAGTGAAAGTAATCCAGATGCTGTAAATCCTATAATCATATTCTGTTTGCTTTCAATAAATCCAGCTAAAAGAAGAATTTTGTGGGAATCTTGCTTTTGGCTGAGTTGACCACCAAGAACCTGTTGACTGTTCCACTTATTTGGGGTCTCAGACAGTAGTGGGTTTCAAATCCCATTGTTACTGGTTTGCTTGTGGGTGCACGTGTGTGCGGCGCTTCTGCGCATGTGCAGAGATGTCTAGATGGGTGGGTGGAGCCTCCCACTGCTATTGGTTCACCCGATCCGGGGCAAACCGGTAGCAACTCACCACTGGTCTCAGAGTGTCAAATGAGAACATTTTTAGCATGCTTGACCGTCTTTATCATGCTTTTTTTCAGGGTAGTCTTTAGCCTGCCTACTTCAGACAAACTATTTCACATGTTCTTGGTTCTGCCTATAATAGCCTTAAAAGTAGATGAACATAAATCCCTGTTACTGATACTTATTACTCCTGAGCACTTACTATGCCAAATTAGTAATGCTCAGGATAATCTGGAAGAGTATATATCAGAACTGGCTTTTCAGCTCGCTCATGTGATTGTTTAATCATGTGGGATGAAATATTTAATTATGAAAAGAATTAAATGTTGCTTAATGCTTCGATAGTATCCCTTCCTCTTTATAATGGATGTGGAATTCTCCATCCATGTTTCTTCAAAGTGCTATTCAGTGTGATTCTATGGATGTAGAGTAAATCCAGGAGCCTGCAAGCCTTCTGTGAGTTTGTTTCTTCAGTAGAGGTAAAGGCAAAGGTTCCCCTCACACATATGTGCTAGTCATTCCCGACTCTAGGGGGAGGTGCTCATCTCTGTTTCAAAGCCGAAGAGCCAGTCCTGTCCAAAAACGTCTCCTGTGGTCATGTGGCCGGCATGACTAAATGCCAAAGGCTCATGAACGCTGTTACCTTCCCACCCACCAAAGGTGGTCCCTATTTTCCTACTTGTATTTTTTACGTGCTTTCAAACTGCTAGGTTGGCAGAAGCTGGGACAAGTAATGGGAGCTCACCCCGTTATGTGGCACTAGGGATTCAAACCGCTGAACTGCCGACCTTTTGATTGACAAACTCAGCATTTTAGCCACTGAGCCACCACTCAACTATAAATTGATGCAATGCGTAATCCAGATTAGACAGCTAATTTGATAATACAGTTTGACGGTCAGGATTGTCAGATCAGATCACCTCATTATTTTGAATCTTAAGCTTAAGTCTTTTATTATGAGTTTGTCATTTGCCAATCAGCTAAAGAAAGCTAAGCAGCAGAGATCAGTACGACTTTTCAAGAAGAGGAAGAATTTCTTGCTGCAATTACATTTTTGATTTGACATGTGGACCAGTTCCATGTGGAATTCTCTGGCATGGTTTTAGACGCTTCTAAGCATTCCTGTCCCTGAACTCTTCGAGATAGCAGATTTGTTTCTCTGGCATAATTTACAAAGCTAGCAACATCCCTTTGAACTCTCAAAGACTTTGTCTAAATTACCAGCTCTTAGCTATCTCTCGGCTACTGCTGGAAGATTTACAACATGTTAATAAATGATCTCCCATTTGTAATTGCCTTACTTCTTGTTTGCATCAATGTGAGGCTTGCATAGGAGACAAAGATTCAGGAATTAATCATGAGGGATTGAGATTGTCTTAGATGACAATTAAATTTGATTTTCTCATTTTATATGGATCAGTAGAGAGGGTTTGTGAAGGGGAGCTCACCTAGACGGTTGGATATGATGCTTACAGTGTTGAATTTCTCCCGTTATTCTTATTGAATATCATTTTCCTTTAAGGTGGCAGTCACCATATTGTGATAATCATTGCTACAATATTAGCTATAAATTCATGTGTTTGTCTACAAGAATTATTCTGCCAAGCCAAGCCCTATTTGGGAAAGGATCTGAAAATAGTGAGGACTAAGGAAATGGAGAAATCTATTTCATTTCCCCTTAGTTTAGATGAAGCAATACAGCTTTAGCATAATGTCTGTACAGGACTTTTTGTTTCAGCTGATTCAGACAGTTTTCAGCTTTTGATTTCCAGCATCTATGTCTCTCTAACTAAAGCTTCCAATGAAAAACTCAGCACTAAACATAATACTATAGTTATGTTTGATGGCAAATATTTTGAAACTAGGGCTAGGTCAGCTGAAGAACTTTATATCTTCAAAGATCTTTTTATCAGGGTATTGTCTTAAGAAAGTAAAAAAAAAAATACATAGGACCTTTTTAAACAGAAAAAAATAAGATGGTGGTCTAGACCAGGGATGTCAAACTCAAGGCTCACAGGCCAGATCCGGACCATGGGGTGTTTAGATCTGGCCCTCTGGGCCACCCTGGAAACAGCAAAGGACCGGCCCATGGTGCCTCTGCCAGCGAGAATGGAGCATGCAAGCCCAGGGATGCCTTCCTGAACTCTGTTTTCGCTGGCAGAGGGCTGCAGGAGGCCGTTGCGGTCGAATGGAATCTCAACGAGTGACATCAAGCTGGCCACACCCACCCTGACCCCTCCCCCTGCACACACACCATCACCACCACCACCACCCCAAGGTCAAACACAACCCTGATGCGGCCCTCAGTGAAATTGAGTTTGAAACCCTTGGTCTAGACTAAATATGGAGAATGCTTACCCAAAAAGGAAAATGATTCCTTTTCTTTCTGGTATCTTGTAGCTTCTATCTTCACAAAAGTGCCTACTGAGCTTAGTGCTTATCCTCAGATTTTTATTAAATGTTTCGGCACTCTACTTAGTGGTGTCATAGGAGTTGTTCAAAACAAACCGAAGTTTGTTTTTTAAATTATTGCACACTTGCCCCTGTGTTTCCTTCTTGGGCTTGTCTTACAGGTAAGGAATGGCAAAGCCACATAGGGAGACTTAATTTCACTTTAACTGCTAAAAGCAAACAGTGATTGGTGAGAAACTCTAATGGCAATGTTGTTTACACATACAGATTGCTCATTTCAGATCCCCACAGACTGGAGCAGATCCATTACTATCACATTACATAAAAACAAAGACAATGCCTTATCAAAGAGCCATCCTAGTAAACCTATCAATATTGTAAATAAATACAAGGTAGTATTTTCACAGAAAAGCAAGTTAGATTCAAAGAAGGGTAAATAACATTTGATCAGTGCCTGGTTTTCCATCATTTAATATGTAATACACTTCTATCATCCTAACCAAACATTTCAATACAATCAAGTTCTTTTAACTATCTACAAAACAATTGGCCTGTTTTTTTCAAAATTATAAAGAATTATATAGCCTATTAAGTATCTATTTAATCTAATTAGACGATCTTATCACCTATCTCCAAGGTTTAACCTTCTTTTGAGCCAGACAAAGCATCTGTCCCAACTTCTATTATATATTGAATCTTTCTTGTCTTTTAAGATATATGTTAGCCTGTCCATCTCAGCACATCGAAGAATCTTATTTAGTATCAGATGGTCAGGGGGCGTATCTGCATCTTTCCACAGTTGAGCAAATGCCATTCTTGCCGCTGTTGAGACATGGACAAATATATGCCAATCCTTGTTGTCAATGTGGTCCAGTCTTATTCCAAGTAAGTAGAGGTCTGGGTGAAGGGGAAAGCTCACACCTGTTATTTCCAGCAGCCACTGCTGTATTTTCCCCCAATAGTGTCTAGTTGATGGACAAATCCACCACTGATGGAAGAAAGTACCCTTGGCCGACCCACATTTCCAACTTCTATCAGAGGATCCTGGGAACATCTTAGTGATTCTGGCGGGGGGGGGGAGATACCAACGGTAGATCATCTTATAAAAGTTTTCTTTGAACTGGGAAGAAAGGGTCAGTTTCATAGTTTTGTTCCATACATTTTGCCATGCATCAAGCTGAATTATTGTTCCAATATTTCTCCCCCAGGCATTAGTTAATATTAATTGGAGAGTGAGCTTAACTCTCGGTTAGTCATGTTTGTTGTTTCGTTTTAGTCTTGTGTTTATGTGTTCCTACATTTCACTTCTTAGATTGTTTTCCAATCATTATTATGTGTTAATTTTACTGTAAATATTTAATAAAGATATTTTTTAAAAAAAATATGTAATACACTTCTTACCATCAAGAAAAAGTTTACAGTGCCATTATTAATTTAAGGACCACTTTCAGTTTGACCCATAAGCAGGATTAGAGGGGAAATTGTCTCTTTCTCCATCCTAGTCATAAAACTACCTGAAATTCAATACAAGGCTCCTGAAATACTTCAGAGCATTTTTTCTCTCCTCTTTAATTCCTATTCAACAAGAGAAAAACCATCCACTGATGTGAGCCAGAAAGAAAAAAGCCCAGAATCGAGTGGATGTGATTCCACTGAGCTAGGACTGCAGAAAAAACCTTGGTTATGTAGGAAAAACCTGGCTAGAGGAAAAACACACAAAAATCCTACGAAGAAGTAAGAATATATATATATATATATATATATATATATATGTATATATATGTATGTATGTATGTATGTATGTATGTATGTATGTATGTCTTTGGTTATTCGGGTTTTCTCCCGCGTAAAATTGGAGGTTTCTTGGCAACGTTTCGACGAAGTCTCATTCGTCATCTTCAGGCTGGTGTTCTCGGCTTCGTGCTTCTAAGAGCAATGTGTGTGATCGCAGCTGTTTCTCAGATACACATTGCTCCTAGAAGCACGAAGCCGAGAACACCAGCCTGAAGATGACGAATGAGACTTCGTTGAAACGTTGCCAAGAAACCTCCAATTTTACGTGGGAGAAAACCCGAATAACCAAAGACCTACATACAAACACCCGCGAAAACCTCAGAAAAAGAATATATATATATATATACACACACACACACATACATACATACATACATACATGTAGGTCTTTGGTTATTCGGGTTTTCTCCCACATAAAATTGGAAGTGTCTTGGCGCATTTTGTTCTGGAGATGAGTGTCTTGGCTACAGAGTTGATCTGTGCTGGGTGGTGGTGTGAGAGTGCATGCAGATAGCAGTTTGTGTGTGTTTTCTTCTGGTAGATGGTGTGTCCTAGGGAGCCATTGGATTTCTTGTAGACTAAGATGTCCAGGAAGGGAAGTTGGTTGTTAGCTTCTGTTTCCATGATGAACTGTATTTTGGGGTGTAGGCTGTTGAGGTGTGTGAGGAAGTTGTCCAGTCTTTCTTTCCTGTGTGGCCAGATTATGAAGGTGTCGTCTACATATCTGAGCCAGAGTTTGGGTTTGTGATCAGATTTTTCTAGAGCTTGGGTTTCAAAGTGTTCCATGTAGAGGTTTGCAATGACAGAACAAAACACTTAGCTGATGAACAACACCTAAAAACCGAACTACACACTCTCACTAACGTACTAACATCCAACGGATTCCAAAGAAATAAGACTACCAACCTAATCCAAAAAGAAACCCCCACTAAAATCCAAGACAGAGAACAAGAAAATGGCAAAGCCCTCCTCCCATACATAAAAGGTACCACAGACAGAATCAGCAAGATCCTCCACAAACACAACATCAAGACAGCATTCTGCACAAACTGAAAAATATCCACCATCCTAAGAAACCCCAAAGACAAAATTGAGTTAGAAAATCAAGGAGTATATGAAATCCCATGCACCGCCTGCCCCACCACATACATCAGACAAACCAACAGAAGAATAAGTGCACGCATTTAAGAACACAAGAACTCAGTCAGAAAAGGGGAACCAACTTCTTCCCTGGTCCAACACCTTAAAGCCACAGGACATGATATTGACTTTAAAAACACCAGAATTATTGCCAAAACTGAACACTTTAACAACAGAATAATCAGAGAAGCCATCGAGATAAAAAAAACACCCACACAGCATGAATAAACGAGATGATACCTCCCGCCTACCAGCCATTTGGAAACCTGCCCTCATTGACAAACAAGTCCCTAACACAAAGAATGACACCAGACCCACACTCACGAAAACCACACAGTATGTCACCACCACACATCCACGCAAAAAGCAAACCCACACTGATGAGACACGACCACAAACCAGAAGCCAGACCACAGCTGCATCATTAGCCACTTTAAACCCCTCCAATCCATACATGAAGCAAACTGACACCCACCATGAAGATGTGGCATGACCACGAACGTGAAGCAAAACAACAGCAATGCAGCTCACCAGCTCAAATCCCCCTGCAACTCAGACTAACCCGAGCACAACCAAGCCCCCATCTAAACAGAACACACCCCCATCCAATCAGAGCACAGCCAACCCCCCATCCAATCAGAGCACAGCCAAACCCCCAACCAATCAGAACACACCTCCACCCAATCAGAACACAGCCAAACTCCCACCCAATCAGTTCACACCCCCACTGGCAATTAAAAGGAAGAAACAGCTGCGATCACACATTGCTCCTAGAAGTACGAAGCTGAAAACACCAGCCTGAAGATGACGAATGAGACTTCATCGAAAAGTCGCTAAGACACTTCCAATTTTACACGGGAGAAAACCCAAATGACCAAAGACCTACATACAAACACCCGCAAAAACCTCAGAAAATATATATGTGTGTGTGTGTGTGTGTGTGTGTGTGTGTGTGTGTCTTCTTAAGTTTTCGCGGGTGTGCATATGCAAAAAATTAAAATCTCAGGTGTTTTCTCGCGTCATTATAAATAAGTTGGTTAAAATATCTAAAATCCTGGTTAAAATCTTCTAAAATTTTAACCAGGATTTTAGATATTTTAACCAACTTATTTATAATGACGCGGGAAAACACCTGAGATTTTAATTTTTTGCATATATATATAGTAACATATAGTAACAAAAATTTCCCATCCTCCCTTTTATACAAAGGAGAGTTCAGGTAAAGGCTTTTATGTTTCTTTCTAATATTCACATCTTTTCCTGGCTTTAAATCATATTTTGTTAATGGTTATATTCCTTCTCTATATAAATTGAAACATATTTATGATTTTTAGATCAGGTCTACTGCCATTTACAATGTTAATAATTTGTGCCCAATTCACAAGAGAACTCTTACTTTGGATAGATTTGTCATTTGGTCATTGTCACAGATTTAATTACATTCTTTGGCAAAAGACCTTTGCCTGAGTCCAAAGCAAGAAGTTGAATATGTGATGTATATACATCTTTACTCTCCTTTTTACATGACCTGCTGGAGGATCCAATCATGCCTTTGTTTATTCAACTATAATGGAAGTTCAGAGGAGAAAATTGCTATTTTCATATTTGTTGACAGGTCAATGGCAATTTCCAGAACAGTTGTGAAATTCTATTCAATTGCTGTTGTTGTCTGTTCCATATTATAGTTCTTGTTGTTCATTATACTGCCTGTGTTCAGATTTTGTGTTAGTGCATTTTTTTCTGATCTTTGACCACAAATAAATGTTTGGAAGTTGGCCACAGAATCTCCCTGCCTGAATATGTTTCTGTGTCATCATCAGGTGAAATAGGACTTAAATTAGTTTGAGCTGGTGAAAGATGAAGGAATCCAGACTCCAATTTATTACCCAATTGCTCTATTATATATTCACAGAGAGGTCAGGGCAGAGAATGTACCTTATGGAGGAAAGATGGAATAGCTTTGTTTGTTTAGTAGTAACAAAGAGAACTTATGTGAAAACAACTGAGTTTTTAGCTTTTGTGTAATAAATACTGGGGTCTATTCTTAAGTGGTATTTTAAAGGAATCCAGCCCTGTTTAACAAGGCAGTTGCTAGTGCAATGTCTATTGTAGGTCAGCTTCCTGAATTCTTGTTCTTGCTGGCCCTTACGTCCACTAGATACTTAATCAAACATAATTGCCAAAATCTTTTATTTAGCTTTTTCTTGCCTAGGTGACGAGTCCTGTCTTCACAGTTATTTTACACAATAGCAGAGTGGGGATCATTTGCATTTCAGGAGAATCTTGTTCCAGGGGACAGGCACTGCTACAGAGAAGGCACACTTCCAGAGCCCTGAGAAATGACATTGTTCAATCAAAGAAGCCTAGAGTGTACCAACCCCACAGGATTGAATCAATCAGGCAGATGTTATGGAAGACTCATGGTCCTTTAAGTAACCAAGCTATATGTCATGTAGAGTTTTAAAGTTAATTGTGCAAAGACCTTCCTATCCATAACTAGTACTTTCATAGTATTGCCATGATCAGATTGAATTACTTCAGATTTGGAAAGCCCAGCGGGGTGGGGGGATCTGAACTTACACAAAAGATTCATTTAGAAAATCAGTGTATTCCTGTAATTCACTGTGGGGAGTAGAAGTGCTTGTCTTCTAAATTGCATATTTTCTTGGGTAAAAGCATGATTTTTGAACACTGGAATTGTAAACTATGCTTGCTGAAAAAGTATTATTCTTATTCTTTGCCAGCAGAGAGATGGGCAACTTTGTTGTGCAACTATCATAAATATTTCACTGACAACATTTCACTATCAAGAAAAAAATATTTCAGTCAACAAACATATGCATCTATATATATATAGCATAATGTTCATGCTGCTTGTTAAAGAATTATGCTGATTTTTAAACAATTATTTATGCTTTAAAATTTGTTATAACTGAAAATGAATTGATACCGTGACATTTTTCTTCTAACCTCAGCATTGCCTAGCTGTTCGAAAAATGTGTATTCTGTCAAATACTAATCTACTGACATTATTAAATAACAGAATAATAGAGTGGGAAGAGACCTTGGAGTATTTTAGTCCAGCTCCCTGCTAAAGCAGGAAACCCTATACCATTTCAGAAAAAAATGGGGTCCAATCACTTCTTAAAAACCTCCAGTGTTGGAGCACTCACAATTTCTGGAGCCAAATCATTACACTGATTAATTGTTCTCACTATCAAGAAATTTCTCCTTAGTTTTAGGTTGGTCCTCTCCTCGATTAGTTCCATCCATTGCTTGTCCTGCTTTCAGATGCTTTAGAGAATAGATTGACCCCCTCTTCTTTGTGGCAGTCCCTTAGATATTGGAACACTGCTATCAACATAAACCCTAATCTTTCTTTTCATTAAACTAGACATACCCAATTCCTGCAACTGGTCATCATATGTTTTAGTCTCCAGTCTCCAAATCATCTTTGTTGCTCTTCCCTGCATTCTATCTAGAGTCTCAAAATCTTTTTTATATTGTGGCAACCAAAACTGGATGCAATATTCCAAGTTTCATCTTACCAAGACACTATATAGTGGTATTAACACTTTAGGATGGTGGTCTTGATCCTTTCCCTCTGTTAATGCAGCCTAGGACTCCTGTTGGCTTTTTTGGCAGCTGCAGCACAATGCTGACTCATATTTAAATGATTGTCCACTAGGACTTTAAGATCCCTCTTGCAGTTATTACTATTCAGACAGGTACCACTTATTATATATATCTGTGTGTTTGGTTTTTCTTGCCTAAATGTAGAACTTAACTTTTCTCACCATTGAATTTCATTTTGTTAGATAGAGATCAGGTTCAAGGAAAGATTGTTTTGTCGATCTTCTGGATTTTTGGCTATTCTTGCCAGCTTGGTGTCATCTTCAAATCTGATGAGTTCCGCTTCTATCCTCTCATCTAAATCATTGATGAAGTTAATGAAGAGTACTGGGCCTAAGACGGAGCCTTGAAGTACCCCATTGAATACTTCCCTCCTTGTAGATGCAGTTCCATTAAGGACTACACATTGAGTATGGTTGATTAGCCAGTTACAAATCCATATGGTGGTAATGCTGTCTAACCCACATTTTTCTAACTTATCAAGTAGTAGGTTATGGTCTACTTTATCAAATGCCTTACTGAGTAAGTAAATTATATCTATAGCATTTCACTGGTTCACTAATTTTGTCATTTTGCAATAAGATTTGTCTGGGATGATCTATTTTTGACAAACCCATGTTGGCTTCTGGTTATGACTTTGTTTGCATCTTGGTGTTTGAGGATTTGTTGCTTGATTATCTTTTCCAGAATCTTTCCAGGTATTGATGTCTGGCTGATAGGTCTGTAGTTTCCTGGATCTATTTTTTTCCTTTTTTGAAGATGGGAAAAATACTCAAAATCATTTATTTTTATACTTACTTCTTTATTTTCTGCCTTATCTCCATGGAAGCATTAATTTAGCCAGGTTTCTCTAATGGCTTTTGCAGCTGAATTAATTGGAAACTGAACCTCTCCAGTTCTAGGGCAACATTCCAATAAATGCACACAATACGCTGTAGCCAGTAGTTTCCCATTTTTTTAAATGGCAAAATGGATATTCTTTTTAGCAAAGGTGAACTACAACCCTTTATTTAATCTCCAAAGCTCCCCAGGTTTACCACACTGAAATTCAATAACAAAAACAAAACTGGCAAGAATTTTTCACTATCTTTGATTCAACAGGCTACAGATGTTGAGTTTCTAATCTTACCTTAGGCATGAAAGGCAACTGGGTGACTTTCAGCCAGTCACTCTCTCTCTCTCAGCCCAACGTACCTCACAGGGTTGTTGTGGGGGAAAATAAAACAAGGAAGGATTTTTAGATATATTCACGTCATCTAGATTTTTTATAAAAATAATAAAGGCATTTTTTTAAAAAAAATAATCACATTAACCCTCTTAAAGACTTAACATCCCTAGTTTTTGTGTGAACTAAACTCTGTCTCTTTCTCTGTCTCCTTCTCCAAAATGAACATTTGTGCTTTATCATATAGTTCAGGTGTGTCCAACCTACAGCCCATGGTTGTAGGTTGCGCGTACATGAAGCGAAGCGGTGGTAATACCAGTTGAAACCCACCATTGATGGAATCATTATTTTTTTGGTATCTACTGCACAAATTATAATGAATCATGACTTTTAAGTTAATATTAAGTTAATCAACAAGAAGTTGATTGAAAAAGTTGTAACAGGCAAGCAAAAGCCCTCAAAGGCAATAAAGAGAGTTTGCAGAGACTGAAGGAAAGGTAATAAGGGCAGTTTCATCATTATCAACAAGAAGTAATTCCACAGATAATGTGGCCCTTTTTACCCCTAAAGCTGCAGGTAGAATGTGTCTAGTGCCTAACTCTTCTCTAGTGAATCTCTGTAAAAGCCTCATAGCTTATTAGAATATTTGAGCCCTATATTTACCAGCCTCTCTCATGTAAATGAATCATGAAATCCCAATTTTGCATTGGCAAATGGAAAGTTCTTTTTTTTTCTTTTTCCATATGTTGAGGTCTGCATATTAGCTTCCTCTGTAGGAAAATAATTGCTATTTGCATTTTCACCTACTCATTTTTAATTAGATTTTTAAAAAGAAAAAAGAAAAGAAAGAAAAAACTTGAACACACAGCCATGACAATTTTTATCCTTTTCTCAATTTCTCTTTGAATAATTGCTTGGAGATTACAAGTTAACAGAAAATATTACTGAACTGAAAATATCACATGCACTTAAAGAATGCCAGGAGAAAATTATCTAGTTCTAACCATCTTCCTAGTATTGTGGGTTTAAAAAGCTATTTATTGAAGTTTGCCTTTCCAACCCATTATTTATTAGTGAAATAAGGACACTGCATATAAACAAATCTTCTTTTTTATTCTTACATATGGAATTGGAGAAGGCTTTTAACCTGTGAATTCGAGAACTGTTCTGAATGGTTCAGAGACTGAATGAAACAAACAAAAGGTTAAAACGTTATGATATTTATGTAGTTACTTACCAAGAACATCTAAATTATATTAAAGTAACCAAAATATCTTTACAATCCCTAAGGCATGTCACAACTTTTGAGCACCTCTGATGTTTGGAAATTGAAAGTTGAAAAATTTGACCCGCCCTACGTGATGCAGGCTTTTATGACTTAGTGGTAAACTGTGAGGCTTTATGGATTTTTTAATAACTCAAGTCATTTGTATTTGCTACCACAGGGGTGTTAAACTCAAGGCCCATGGGCTGGATCCGTCCTGCAGGGTACTTAGATCTGGACCACGGGGATGCCGTAGAAATAGCAAATGACCAACCTGCAGTGCCTCTGCCAGTAAAAACAGAGTTTGGGAGGACCGCATGTGGCTCCGTTTTCACTGACAGAGGGCTACAGGAGGCCATTGTGGCTGAAAACGGAGCCTGGGTTCCGTTTTTGCTGGCAGAGGATTCCCCCAGCCCTGCCCAGGCCACCACGGGTGCCCTGACATGAGTGAAATCAAACTGGCCATGCCCACCTTCCCCACGCCCACCCCAGCCATGCCCATCCGCCCCCCCACCCAAGGTCAAGCACAAACTTGATGTGGCCCTCAATGAAATCTAGCTTGACACCCCTGTGGTATCAGATTAATAACGCTTGAATTCAGCTAAGTTTGAGGGTTTGTGGAAATTTTCAATCAGTACTTGGAGGGTTACATGCAAGACAATAAGTCTGCATTGTCAAATGATAAAAATCCAAACATAAATGAAGTCCATACCAGTTATTGCAAAGCAGTGCAGGAAACGTTTCCTGGTTTGGACACTTTAATCATTTTGTTTTGAGTATTGAGATCACAAAACCTTTCTAGTATTACACTTTAACTCTACTTAGCCCTAGATATCTGAAAATATACTCATTAAAGAAATTACGGAGCTGCACATACAGAACACAAATATAATCATCCTTCAAGAACATCTTAAATCCCAGTCATTGCAGTAAGGTCCAGAGTAGATGAGTGGTACCAACAGGGCCAATAATCTTATTCAATAAGCACAGTTTAAGAGCTTGTTAGGGCTGAAATGAAAAGATGCTCTTAAAATAGGACATGACAGAGATAGGTCCAGTTCTCTATTTACATAATCCACTAAGACCTAAAGAAATCACTTACTTCCAAGGACAAGCCCTCAATCCTTTCCTACTAAGCAAAAAAAAAAAAAATCTTAACAATAGCAGAATGAAACTGACTCAAGGCTATGGAGATCCAGCCTCATGTAATTGTTTAACACAAATAGTCCTCAATTTATGACCACAATGGAGCCTGAAATGTCAATCATACATTGCTGTGGTCAGAATTCGAGGCACCATATGACCGGACCCATTTTTTCAACCATTTTTAAAATGTTCGTAGAGTCACCATGGTCATTAAGTGAATCACATGGTTGTTAAGCAAATCCAGTATATCCAATGGATGCGACAAATCACGGTCAAAACATCACAAATTGAAGTCATGTAACCACAGGATGCTGCATGCAGTCATCAGTGTAAATGGTTGCCAAGTGCTTGAAATGCAGTGAGGTAACCACAGGAAGGTGCAGCAGTCATAATAACTTCAAGAATGCATCCTAAGTAGCTTTTCTAAAGTCTATCATAATGCTAAACAGTTGTTAAGTGGCCCGTCATATGTCAAGGACTATCTCTACTGCAAAACTAAAATCAGCAATGTAACTCAGCAACTTTGTAAATGTTCTAGGTAAATTATAGGTATGTTTATAATCCTATCAGTGTTTAATTGATCTTTAACAAGAATACAATAACTATATGCAGCTATATAAGGGACGCGGTGGCTCAGTGGCTAAGACGCTGAGCTTGTCGATCGAAAGGTTGGCAGTTCAGTGGTTCGAATCCCTAGTGCCGTGTAACAAGGTGAGCTCCCGTTACTTGTCCCAGCTTCTACCAACCTAGCAGTTTGAAAGCACATAAAAAATGAAAGTAGAAAAATAGGGACTACCTTTGGTGGGAAGGTAACAGCGTTCCGTTCGCCTTTGCACCTTTAGTCATGCTGGCCACATGACCACGCAGACGTCTTCGGACAGCGCTGGCTTTTTGGCTTTGAAATGGAGATGAGCACCTCCCCCTAGAGTCGGGAACGACTAGCACGTTTGTGCGAGGGGAACCTTTGCCTTTACCTCTACTGAAGAAACAGACTCACAGAAGGCTTGCAGGCTCCTGGATTTACTCTACATCCATAGAATCACACTGAATAGCACTTTGAAGAAACATGGATGGAGGGTTCCACACCCATTACAAAGAGGAAGGGATACTATCAAAGCATTAAGCAACATTTAATTAAGAAGATAATGACCAAGTATTTACTGCCACCAAAAAAACTACCCAGACAGGAAGGAATCAAGCTTGACTTGAGGTGTGGGAGCCTTTTCTTTTTATGTTGGCATATGAAGTCCAAAAAAACAATACATGAAAAAACAGGAATCTGACAATACATCAATTCATTTTTCCACAAAGTCATTTCCAATTTATATTTTATTTTATTTATTTATTTTATTTTTATTTTATTGGATTTATATACCACCCTACTCCCGAAGGACTCAGGGCGGTGAACAGCCAAAAAGATAAAACACAGAAACTATAAAATTTAAAAGACAATATAAAAACCCATTAGATAATTTGGCCCAAAACAAATTAAAACACCCCTAATATTTTAAAACAAATTTACAATTTACAATTTGAAAGGGAAGTTAGGCCAGGCCAGCCTGCTGAAATAAAAAGGTCTTGAGGGCACAGCGGAAGGTGCGTATATCCGGGATCATCCATATTTCCAGGGGGAACCCATTCCAGATGGCAGGTGCCCCCACAGAGAAGGCTCTCCCCCGGGGGCCGCCAGTCGACACTGTTTGGCCGATGGCACCCTGAAGAGCCCCTCTCTATGTGAGTGTACTGGCCGGTGAGAGGCTACCGGTAGCAGAAGACCATCTTCTGCTACCAGTAGCCTCTCACCGGCCAGTACACTCACATAGAGAGGGGCTCTTCAGGGTGCCATCGGCCAAACAGTGGGAGGTTATCGGTAGCAGAAGGCGATCTCATAAGTAACCAGGTCCTAAGCCATGGAGCACTCTAAAGGTGGTAACCAAAACCTTGAAGCGCACCCGGAAGACCACCAGGAGCCAGTGCAGCTCGTGCAGGAGAGGTGTTACATGGGATCGCCATGTCGCTCCCATAACCACCCGCGCGGCCGCACAGTTGGAGCCTCTGAGTGCTCCTCAAGGGGAGCCCCATGTAGAGAGCATTTTGATATTACCTAGACTCAGGGGTGTAATTCACTTATCTTCCCTACCAGTTCACAAATGTGCATGCACTGCACATGCGCTCACTTTGCTCACGCGTGCTGTCATCTGCACATGCACAAAGCCTTCTGCGCATGCGCAGAGGCTTAAAATTGTTGCAAAAAAGTGATGTCATGACGTCCGTGCGGGTGGCGGATCCTCTCGCAGCCACCGCTATCAGTTTGCCTGAGCCAGATAGAACCAACTGAATTTCCACCCCTGCCTAGATTGTTACCTAGACTGTTATTACCTACACGAATTATATTACCAAGTTAGATAATGAAACACCTGTAAGCAAACAACCCAGCTTGGAAAATACTAAGGATTCTAGTTCAGGGGTGAAATCCAGCAGGTTCTGACAGGTTCTGGAGACCCAGTAGCGGAAATTTTGATTAGTTCGGAGAACTGGGAAATACCACCTCTGGCTGGGGTGGAATTGGGATTTTGCAATATCCTTCCCCTGCCATGCCCATCAAGCCATGTCCACCAAGTCACATCAAGCCCACCAAGCCACGCCCACAGAACCAGTAGTAAAAAAAAATGGATTTCACCACTGCTCCAGTTATATTTTATTTATATTTTAAAAATCACCCTGATTGGTAAAGTGACCAGTTTCTATATGACTAATACAGTTTAGGGATAAAAAGTGCAAAACATAACAATTCCTTCTATCTATCCCTCTTTATTACAGAAAACAGCATAGTTTGAGAATACTTTTTTTTACATCTTTGAGTTTACCTGAACAGACTTCTGAAGACCGGCAGCTGTCGCTGATCAATTTTCAAGTAATAGTTCTCTACCTCCTTTCTACAGGACCCTCTCAGAAGCATTTGCTAAAGCCAATAAATGTATTCTGACACATTTGCAATGTTACAAAGTGAACAGAACTGGAACAGACCCAAACCCTATTTTCAGCTTTCTCAGAAATCAGGAAGGGACCAGAAAACTTTATTTTTGAGAATCTCAGCTTCAGTATTGGAATTGCTTCCCTCAAAATTGCTTTCTGACTGGGGATCAGTAGAGTGCATATAAATATAATTATATTCTATAAAAAGGTAGCCAAATAATTGCCTGATGCTTTTGACATATACCAAAATTCTTTTTCTGCTTTCTTGGTTTGCAAAAATACCAAGGATTGCTAATAATATTTGGTATTCTCAAGATGCATTTCAGATAAACTATAGCAGTAAAATGGATTAGCCTTATTATCACATATCATGGAATGAGAACTGAAGAGTGAGGCTGTCTTTCAGACGTGGTTTTTATAACCTAATTGCCTTGCCTTATTTCACTGAATTGTAAATAGAGTCCAGATAATATTCTACTTGTATACCACAAAAGCTTCACATTTTCTCTCCCTGAAAAATATCCATTAAAGAATAGGTACGCAAGGTCTTTTGTGCTGTAGAACTAGGATTGTTCACCAGAAAGCACCTTGAAATATTTTAAGTCCACCTCAGATTCCTTATCTGTCAAGGGTGAAGCTGAAACCTCTCTGAAATTAAAGAGTTAAGTCTGAGCATGGAAGTTGGGAGTGGTCCTGACACCAGCAATTAGTGAGACTGCTGCTTTAATTTTGATCAGATCTGTCCCCTAAATCCTCAAAAGCAGAAGTGTCTCTAGTTCAAGAGCCAAAGATCTGAGAGGAGAAGAAAATAGGATAATTTCTCTGAATTATTTTCAAGCAGATGAATATCCTGGCCTGCCTTAGGAAAGATTGGTACTTCTAGCATAAAATAAATCTCTGCCTGAGATTGAGAAGTATTAAAATAATTTCTGTATTATCCATGCCTTGTTAATCTTGTTCTAGATTATGTTATTGACTTTCAGGATGAACATGTTCCCTACCTTTTCTGAACTTGCATTGTAAATCTCCATCTTCACTAGTCAAATCTTGGATTGTATTGGTAGCTGCTCTTACTTCCAGTATCTGCACTGAATAAAAATCCTGATTATGACTTCAGACCAGTGGTGAAATTCAATTTTTTTTACTACCGGTTCTGTAGGTGTGGCTTGGTGGGCATGGCAGGGGGAAGGATACTGCAAAATCCCCATTCCCACCCCACTCTGCGGCCAGCCAGCGGTGGCAGTTGCTGGTTCTCTGAACTATTCAAAATTTCCGCTACCGGTTCTCCAGAACCTGCTGGATTTCACCCCTGCTTCAGACAATATGTAGACAACGACTTGTAGGTGGGTAATAATGAGTAGCTTGTGACCAACACTTTAATTTAGCAGCTAAAGTGAGTTGACATAAAATCTGAGGTTCTAAACATCATTCTAAACCCTTCTTAAGCTTCAGGGCTATAGCAACAAAATTGTTCTCAATTCCTCCCAATCATGTTGATTATTTCCAGCAAATTGCCCTTCATGACAAGCCAAGCACACCTGTATTTGGAGATTGTTGAAAAAGAACATAAAAAATATTCAGAAGGAAACAGGCAAGTAAAGAAGAATTTGTGAGATCATTTATTCTGGTGTGTTTTCCTTCAAAACTCCTAAATTAATGTTATAATAAAATGCAAGTTGATTATGTAACATTATAGGGATGGGAAAATATTTATTTGCTGCAAGGAGGATCAGGAGTCACGTCATTAAATATCCAGTTTTCTATCCTTCATCTGTTTTCTATATTTTTATTTTCTTTCTATTCTTTATTTCACACTATAGTTTGTATTGTCTTTAGTGATGTAAAATTGTTTAATTAAAAGTATTCAAAAAAGAAAGAAAATGCAAGTTGAAAGATTTATGTTTCAGTGTAACATCTGAACATTTGCCATTATCACATGGTTATTTAATGGATAACATTTTTGAAAGCAGGAAAACAAGCATAGTTCTCTGGAAGGACCAAACTATATTCAATTGTCATTGGAAACATTAAATCCCAATTCAGGTCTCAAACCTGTCTTGACTACTTATCCATATTGAAGACTGTTTCAAAACACTTTCTGGCCTTGGTTCTGTTACTTTTTTACTTTCAAATCAAGTTAGGTTTCCTAGCTTCTGAACTCACTGGATTCAATCTGATTATTTAGACATCCTAAATCAAATTAAATCCTTTTTTATGGTCAATGTCCAGATGTGGGTACAATCTGGTAACAATATTACAAGGGGAGAGGGGAGTAGGATAAAGGAATTTTATCCTGAGCTGAACAATTTACAGAAAAGAGAGAAGACAAGAAAAGTAAAAATAGCCAGTAAGAACTAGAATACCAGACCACATATAAAGTATGCAGGGGGAAAAAATGTTTGACTGTTTACATATAATGCTATATTGCTGCACAACAGTCTATTATGTTATTAAAACATTTAGCAATTAAAAATTGATAAAATAGAGGTGTTCACTAAAATAAGAAAGTTCTACCTGGGGTATTTTGATGTTGTTTAATACAAATTTAGTTTATTATAATCCTAATCTAGAAATATATAAGAAGAGAGAAAGAGAAATAAAATAAAATAAAATAGTCCAAGGATATTGAGTTATCAGATTAAGTTGCTTAACTGGTACCTAGTTTTAACTGCTGCAGTGATAAATTTAGATAAATTAGTTAACTAGTGGATGATGTCACAAATTGAGCATGAAAGGAAGTAGTGATGGCCAGCTGGCCTACCAGATAGGACAAAATCTACCACAATCCTTACTGTTCATACTAGTATGATCCCCATATCCATCCCATCCCAACTCCTTACAATCATTGCTGCAACAGTTACAGGTCCCCAACATCAGAATCCAATCTCTTTGGCTCACAAATCTGGTGATAATCCAAGCAAATGTAGTCACTTCTTCAAAGCCCAAGAGAAGGTATAAAAAAAACCCACTCTCAACTTTATGTGGTCAGCTACCCAGAATCACATATGCTTGGTGATTCTCTTCACTATTAAACCATCTTTCCAATCAGCCTCCGTGTTTCCAGTGTCTTTCTCCCAGCTTAAACTGAACCAGATGGATATTTCTCCTAATACCACTGTACATTTGCTATAAGAAAAGACCCAAAATTTGTAGACAATGGTAAAATATTTTATGTCACTAACTTAGAATGAGCTAGAACAATTGCTTTGGTGGAAAGTGGTATGTGGCTTTACCAACATCATTTTATCTTCATAGCATTTTTATGCTAGAAGCAGATTCTATTAATTGAGAAATTTGATTCCAAAAACACATTCCATTCACAATTATTTGCCGTTCAGAACTTCATCTGTTGTGCTTGCAAATTCATTGCCTAATAAGCCAGAGAGCATGAACAGACAATTTATTCTCTGGACCATGGCCTCTGAGGATTTAGATATCATTTTAAGCCGCCTGCCATTTCAAGCTTAAATCTCTTGAGTTCTCAACCTTTGTTGGCTGCGAATTCATACTTTTATATGGTATTTTGGTGCCAAGGCTATTCCATGGTGGAATGAAAACTGAATACAGCTCAACCCTGATCTGTATCTGATCAATAGATTTCAGAGTTGCTCTTATATTTCTGCCCTAATATGAAATCTTACTTACAGGCCTCTGCATAACTTCCAAATTATTTACAAGCAATCTTTCCATGTTTTCTCTCACAATGTTCTCCATTCGGTTAATTGGTAGTCACTTGATTCTGGCTGTAGCCCACAGAGTTAAATTCAATACCATTTCTGAAAACAAAATTGTACTAATAAATATTAATATTTATATATTAATAACTGTAATTATTCATTCATATTAAATGTCAATTTAATAAATGCTCTAAAAATAACTGTAGTAAATTATAGTTTTGTTGCCCGGTTTTATACCAGGCAATTATTTGTATGCTTATCTTATTTAAAATGGAAATACTTTAGTTTTCCAACATATGTTACTTAATTGTTTTCTGATATGCAAAGTTAGAGAGTTTACAATCTCTTCAAAGGCTTTTTGAAAGTCTTAAGAAATTCTACCTTTTGTTTAGCTGCCTTAAAATCTGAGCTTTGTGAATTCTGTTGGTTCTTTTCCTTAGTTCTGTAATGGTCGATTGTTATTGTCCAGCAGGGAGCCTCAGGTGGGATCCAGGGCTGAGACATCAGCTGCTTAAACAAGTGGAACGGCTATCATTAATCTTTGCTTGTGAGGCTCATAACAAGAAAATGAAGCAAGCAGGGAATCTGGTCTCGATAAAAGAAGTGTCCTTCAGCCTTACAGAGTTTCATGTCCAGTCTGTAATCAATATATATTGTTCTCATAGATCAAAACAGTAGTGGTTGAAGAATTGCTCGAACTAGAGACTTGTGCAGAGTGGGCAGAGAAGCATTTCCCACTCCTAGAGTGATCAAATCACTCACAAGGCTCTACAAAAAAAAGCCAAGATGGGCCTGGGGTAACATTTCATGCTAAAAAAAATAGGACTTGGGTGGTAAAAACATTGAAAGTAACAACATAACCTGTGTGTGTAACTGTGAGTCTTCGCATGTGCCTCTAAATATATTGTTATACACATATATTAAACAAAACCACTGTTGTGGTTGTTTATAATCCTTGGAAAATTCACATAGGGCAAAAATAGTGATTCTCTAAATCCCATAGTTTTTTTTCACAGATTTAATACAAAAGAGATTATATATGGGAGAGAATAGTTTTTCTGATGCTCTGTTTTCCTGTAAAGGCCTCAATTGGGATGCCAAAGCAAAGCAAAATGATTTGGAGCCCTGCACAATGTGGAAATTCCTCCCTAGATAGTTTACCTAATCTGAAGAAATAGGAAACATGTAAGTATTCTAATAAAATCACGATATCCATGATTTTAAAAAATCAATTCAATTCAAGAAATTAAGGACTTGATACTAGCCTTTAAAGCCTTAATTGGTTTAGGTCCAGATCAGTGGTGGGTTTCAAAAAATTTTAGTACCGTGGGTGTGGCTTGGTGGGCATGGCTTGGTGGGTGTGGCAGGGGAAGGATACTGTAAAATCTCCATTCCCACCCCAATCCAGGGGAAGGTTACTGCAAAATCCCCATTTCCTCTCGATCAGCTGGGACTTGGGAGACAGAGAATAGATGGGGGCGGGGCCAGTCAGAATTTTTACTACCGGTTCTCCGAACTACTCAAAATTTCCACTACCGGTTCTCCAGAACTGGTCAGAACCTGCTGAAACCCACCTCTGGTCCAGATACTAAGGTCTGCAGGAAAGTTCATTCTGAAAGTGACTATTCAGAAGCCCATTTGTCAGGCATACAGGGGAGATGATTCTCCTGCATCAGTCCCAAACTTTGGAATGTGAAGAATTGTGTTTTGTCTTCACTGCCTCTGCCTTTGCAAGAGCATCCAAACAGTGACAGTGTATTTTGTCATCTTTTTAGCTCTTAATATTGTTAACATTTTTAAAATATGCACGTTGTATTTTTGAGTATTATTGCTTTTGGCCATCTTGGATGATTAATTGACTAACAATGAGGATGATTTATTATTTCTGTGATTATGTTTTTAGCCTTTGCTCTAGATGCTCAAAGCAACATAGCCTCTTCCCTAAGTTTATCTTCATTTCAATGACTGTGAGGGAGATACAAACAGAGCAAGCAGCTCATAATAATCACTGAATTCAGTGGTTGAGCTTCCTCGGTCCAATTCCAGCAGTTAAACAATTTTATTACACTGGCACTTTATTTAAAACAAAGAATAAATCTGGGGCAAGACGACAAGATAAGAAGGGTAAATAAATACTGTGGTAAGCATATCTACTGATATGCATGCTCTTTAAAGGCCTTGGCTTATAGCTTGGTCTAAGCCAGGGGCGGGTTTTAAAACCTGTCGCTACCGATTCACTTGTGGGCGCTCGCATGCTCTGCACATGTACAGAAGCATCCAAGTGGGTGGGCAGAGCCTCCCCCCACCGCCACCAGTTTGCCCGATCCAGGGCGAACTCACCACTGGTCTAAGCCTTGACATATATTGGCCTAAACTGAAAAGGTTTTTGGCTTAGTTAGTAGTTGCCCTAAGCCAGGGGTCAGCAACCCGCAGCTCCAGAGCCACAAGTGGCTCTGTGGGCCTTCTGCTGCAGCTCCCTGTCCCATCACTGGTTGGCCCCGCCCCTCTTATTTCTTTTTTGGACGAAAAAAGAAAGAGTTTCTTGCCCGAAACAGCAGGAAGCAAAGGTTGCCTTACATGCAAATGTGGCGTGAAGGCAGGTACAGGGAAGCTTCACTCCTGCACTCTCCTCCCCCCCTCCTCCTCTCATAACCCCCAGCCGGCTGTGGCTGAGCTGGGAGTGTGCACATGTGTGGAGAGACTCTCCTTAAGCAAGCTGCTGCCTACCCCACATACACCTTTCCTGAGCTTTGACACTCACTGAGGAGGGTCTTCCCGCACGTGCTAATGCTCCTGGCTCAGCCACAGCCAGCCAGGGAATTATGAGAGGATGGAGGAGGAGGAGGACAGTTGCCCGAAGGGAGAGGGAAAGAGAGACAAACACACACATACAGAGACAGAGAGAGACAGAGAGAGAGACACACAGTGATACACAGAGAAGGGGTGAGAGAGGGGAAGAGAGGGAGAGGGAGAGATACAGAGAGAGAGAGACACAGAGAGGGGAGAGAAGGGAAGATAGGGAGAAGGACAGACACAGAGATACCGAAAAGGGGGGGAGATAGGAGGAGATAGGGAGAGGGGGAGAGAGACATAGAGAATAGTTTTGTGGCTGGGTAGGCATGGCTGAGTGACATCGAGTTGGCCATGCCCACCCAGGTTTTGTGGCTCCCGGTGTGGTTTTTTTTTCTGTAGGAAATGGGTCCAAGTGGCTCTTTTAGTGTTTAAGGTTGCCAACCCCTGCCCTAAGCCTTAGCTTATCTTGGCCTAAATATGTGCTAAATCTCACTTTAAACCAGGGGTGAAATCTAAAAATTTTTGCTACCGGTTCTGTGGGCATGGCTTAATTAGTGGGTGGGTTTGGTGGTCAGGTGACTGGGTGGGCATGGCTTGGTGGTCAGGTGGGCGTGACCAAGTCGACGTCACTTCTTTGCCCTTTTTTAACCTACAAAACACAACACAACACAACTGGCTCACCTACAATGTAAAAGCAGCTGTGCTAGACCCAAAATGGCCCCTGCAACAAGCAGGAACCTCACACAGCCACAAAAAGCCCAAAAAACCAACTTTCACACTTTACACACACAAAATTCCATATATAGCTTTGTGAAATTTTGTGTGTTTGTGTAGTTAGAGTGAAACATTACAGAAACACACAAAATCTCAGAAAGCTGCACAAATATTATTTTATTTTATTTTATTTTTATTTTTATATAAAAGCAGCTACATTTAAAAATTCCTAAACTTTAAATGGCTAGGTCTAAAAAAAGAACAACTAAAAAAAAACCCAATTAACTATTTTTTTTTAAAGCTCCCAAAGGGGAAAAAAACTTAGAGGCAGGCAGATAGAGCTGCTCACCGATGAGCCTCATTGTAGGCAGGGAGATTCAGTTGCTTGCTGATGCAATGGATTGCAGGGATTACAGCAAGCGAAGCAAGGCAGGTGTGTGAAGGTAAGCAAGCTGGAGGCTGGGAAGGGGAAGGGATTTTTCTACCGATTCTCCAAACTGCCCGCTGCCATCGCTACCTACTCGCCCGAGCCGGTCCGAACTGAGAGCATTTCACCCCAGCTTTAAACCCAGCAATTCTTAAATGTTATACAATGGCACAAGTGCTTCCTGTATATCCAAAATTATAATATTGTGACTTTGTTCACAGAGTACATGGCCTTTAGGTTAAGCAAATGTGCATGTATATTCATGATTTCTATGATTTCTATTAGCTTTTAGTGCATTCGTTTGGCCTAGGTCATATTCTATCCAGAATCTGTTAGGATTAAAGTATGCTTTATATATTACGAAAAAAATAAAAAATAGTGTATGCCTGAATTTAGACTAGCTAGTTAAGTATGCATGGCATTGTAAGGAACCAATTTAGATAACTGTAAATAGAATAAAATAACTACAGTGTTCTTTTTAAATGAATAGTGTACCTGGAACAGAAAATATTGTAGGATTAGAGAATATATCTACATTGGCCAATTATACATTACCTCATATATTGCTGGACTGGGGTGCTGAGTAGCTTCCCAGGAAAGTCTTAACTTTTATCTGGAGTTCATACATTTGTTGAAAGGCAATTCTAGCAAATTCAATTAAAACAAAGGATAAGGAGTCATAAACTTTCAATATATTAGGTTTTTGTAATTCACACATTATCATTTGGATTCTTTTCCTCTTTGTTACCCCACAGAGTCTTCTGAACAAACTATTTTGATGGAGTCACTGTGGGGATCTGTAAGAAAGACAATGAGCATAATCAGAGAAACCTGAAATAGCAACTGTATATTTTGTAATTACCACAATCAGGTAGAAGATAAATCCCACTTTTTGTCCCTCTTAAAGAAAATCATAGAGAAGTTTTCTAAGGCTCAGTAATATTTATTTCCCCGTCTATCCCCTGCTGACTTCCTTTGAAGGATCTAACCAGGGGTGAAATGCTACCAGTTAACTGATAGTAAAAAAAAATGCCACCAGTTCGGGCGAACCGTATTTCCAACAATCAGCTGTGCCACATGATTTAAGCAGGAAATCCTGCTTTTTAGCGAATCTAAATTGTGCAGCACAGCTGTTCCCCCCAGTCGCTGTTCTACTTACCTTAGAAAAGGCTTCTAGGGCTTCCGGTGGCACCGCAGGCGCTGACAGACGCTCCTCTCGGACCGTCAGCCCTGCGATTTTGTTAAAACTGCCAAGACAGCGCAAATCAGCTGTCTGGCGGCTTGGAAACCTTCCCCTCAGGAGAAGAGAGGAAGGCAAGCAGCTGAACAAAGGTAGCGCTCCCCAAAAGCCCTAGGAGTAATTCTAGGGCTTGGAGGATGAGAGCTCCCTGGTAGTTCGACTGAGCTCTGAATCCGAGGCTTTTTTGCTTCAAGCAGAACAAGATGCCACGACCACCCCTGCAATCAACATTCAGATTCAAAATAAGCTTAAAGCAGGCAGAACAAAAACAGGAGTCCTAGCAACTGCAAGTACTGAACTTTAACTCTATGTCTATACTTCTTCCTTCTAAGATTTTTAAAACGAAAGCAAAAATGGCGCCTGAACTGTAACAGGGCGTGAAAGTGAAAGTTATAGTGAAAGTGATAGTTAACATCGTTAGCGCTTCTAAGGCTGTTTAAGATTACTGGGTTCTACAACGAAGAAAGATTTAAAGTGGAAAGGCTACAGTTTGGACTTTAAATAAACTATAATACTTAAAAAAGATTTAAAAACATTTGGATTTATTGATTTGGTTGCTGTAGGAAGTATAAATTGAAAGCTAAAAATGGCTTCTAAGCAAATAAAATCTGGCTTTAAAAGTGCTGGAGGATCGCCAGCACAACCATCAAAACTACAATCTTTGTCTACTTCAAACCCACAAATACTGACTTTGGAAGTTTTACAGGAATCTCTCCAGGATGCTTTGAAGCAACAAACTTCTTTTTTAGAGGGGAAAATTAAGGGAGTGTCTGAAGAGATGGCAGAAATTAAAGAAGTCATAAAAATTCGGAATAAGGAAATAAGAGAAGATATAGTAATGGCATTTCAGGGTCTGGCAAAACACATTGAATTGTTGGATGAAAGAGTAATGATGGAAACTTGGGAAAAAATATGGGTTAGAAATGTAAAATATATGCAAGCACAAAATTTAAGAGAAAATTTTTATAAAATGTTCTATAGATGGCATTTAGATCCTAAAAAGTTGGCTTGTATGTATCCGAACTCACAATCTAAGTGTTGGAGATCTGATTGTGACGATGCCACTTATTATCATATATGGTGGACTTGTAAAAAAGTTAAAGCATTTTGGATTCAAAAAATGGTGGATTATCCAAAATATTCTTAAAAAGAAGATAAAGTTTACTCCACAATTGTTTTTGTTGGGTATAATTACAGATTGTACGTTTATAGAGACTAAATTGATTTTAAATTTAATAACTGCAGCTAGACTTTTGGTGGCGCAATATTGGAAGAAGGAAGATTTGCCTACTATTGAAGAATGGACATTAAAAGTAGCGAACAGAACAAGCCGGCTGCAGGAAACTTCAAAAGAGCAAGGAAACAACCCAAATAAACAGCTGAAGTCTACTTGAACCCTGAAATTCTGAACTGCAAGTATTAGCACTTTGCTGATCTTTTATATTGAAGTGAAAATTTCTGAATGAGTGAAAGTGACTGGAAAAAATATGGCGCTCAGCATTAGAGTAAATGAATCAGCGAGTGTGGATTGGTGAAGTCATCTTGTTTTGTTACAAAGTTAATAAGTTGCTACAAAGTTGCTCCGGCTGTAACAGGAACAAGAGGAAAATCTCTCCCTTTTAATTGACTTTGCTGCATTATAGCTTTGCCTTGATTAAATCTGGGGGACTTTTTTAGAAGGTTTTGTGGAGGTGGCAGAAGAAGCGGAACCTCCCTTTTTAGAAAAGCTAGCCTATGTGGCAGGATGGCTTCAAAGAAGCAGGAAGGCAAAACAGGGGGGGGATCCCCTACACGCAAACAGGACATGCAGTCACAAGCTCAGAAAAAAGATTTTGATATGGGAGATTTAAAAGAATTTATTTCAAAAATCCTGGATGACAAATTTCAAAAAGCTCAACAGGAAATAGATGATAAAATAAATAAAATAGATGATAAAATTCAAAAGTCTCAACAGGAAATTATACAGGAAATGCAGCAGAACCAAAAGAAGGTGACCAAAAAAATAACAGATGTGGCGTCTGGCCTGGCAGGATTTATTATGAAAGTTGAGTCAAAAGTGGATGAATTTAAATCAGAAGTTAATGCTAAGATGAAAAATAATGATCATAAATTTTTTGATGTTGATGACAAGATGCAGAGAGTTGAGAATGAGATTGTCATGATGCAATTCCGGGCAATGGAATTTGCTATACGGCTTCGAGGAATTAGAGAAGAGGAGAGACAAGATTTGAGACAGATTTGTGCTGAAGCCCTAGCTGTGATCTTAAAAATTAATCCTGATATGGTTTTCTGCAAAATAGACAAAATTTACAGAGTTAATTCCTGGGTGGCCAGACAAAGACAATTGCCTAGAGATGTGGTCATATATTTTACAGATAGAGCAATAAGAAATGATATCCTGCAAAAATCTTTTCTCACTTCTGTGCAAGTGGGTGGATCGAAGATCACAGTTTACAAGGAGCTTCCGCCTAAGATGTTGAAATCCAGAAAAGATTTTGGCTTCCTTGTTAAAGAATTGCAGAATAATCAGATCCCATTTCGTTGGGATGTTCCAACTGGCATAATTTTGAGATATAAGGGAGAGAAACACCGTTTGAACACCGTGGAGAAGGCGGAGCAATTTTATACTGAGATTTTTAAAGAAAGAACACCATCCCCACGTACATTTACAGTTTTGGAGATTAAGGAGAGTGATAAGAAGCAACTTCAAGAACCGCAACAACAATCTAAGCAGGAATCAGAGGAGTTGAAGGGCGCTGAAGGAGGTTTTTTGGATGAGCCTGTGCTGGAACCTTCTCCAATCTTGGAGCCGGCTTGGATGGCTGAAGTCAAAGACCAGCGTATAACCCGAGCAAAATCCAAGCAACTTAAAGAAAAGTTACAGCAGGAAAGACAAGATGAAAAGGTTGGGGCCGTGGGGAATGCAGGACAGAAGATTTCGGATGAAATCTGATTATTCTGTTCTCTGCTCCAGAAAGAGAATAATGATGATTAAATGTTTATCTTGGAATGTGAATGGGCTGAATGCAACACAGAAAAGGAAGAAAGTATTTGCATATTTAAAACAACATAATAATGATATAATCTGTCTACAAGAAACGCATATTACAGTTCAAGATCAAAACTTTTTGAAAAATTCCAAATTAGGAACACATTTTATATCTTCAACTAACCAAAAAAAGAATGGTGTGGTTATTTATGTAAATAAAAAATTAACAGCCAAACTTATAGAAGCTGATCAAGATGGCAGGTTTGTAGCAATTGAACTACTTTCTGCTAATAGTCAAATTCTTTTGATAGGAATTTATGCTCCTAATCAACAACAGGACTATTTTTATAAAATGCTACATACTAAAATACTACAATGGGATTATAGATCTATTTTAATTATGGGAGATTGGAATGGAGTAATTGATTCCAAATTAGATAAAAAGACTTTGGCGAAGTCAAGGATTAGATTACCACAGACCTTTTTTGATATGAAAGAAGACTTGGAATTAAAAGATATTTGGAGAATACATAACCCAAAAGAACTGGATTATACTTTCTTTTCTGATAGACATAGATCCTTTTCTAGGATTGATTTCATTTTGTTGTCAGATGACTTACTTGTTAGGACAAAAAGAACAAAGATTCTGCCAAGGACTTTGACTGATCATAGCCCAGTGTGGATAGAAATTGAGACATGCAAGACTGAGAGACGCTCTTGGAGATTAAATGAAAACTTGTTCAGATATGAAAAAAATATAATAGAACTTAAAAAGTATTTGAAAGAGTTTTTTGAAATGAATTTGAATAAAGGCACCCCAATGGAAATTGTGTGGGATGCAAGCAAAGCTTACATGAGAGGGGTGCTTATTCATATGAACTCTAAACACAGATTGACCCGACAAAAGAAAAGACTTGAACTGGAAGCAGAAATAAAGAACAAAGAACAATTACTTATCAAAAACCCAACAGATGAAAGAATACGTGGTGTCATAAAACTTTTGAAAGATCAATTCCAAATGCTTATAGCAGAACAAGTTGCAACAAATCTACAATATGCGAAGCATAACACATTCTGCAACGCCAATAAACCGGGCAGGTGGTTGGCCTACACATTGAGGAAGAAACAGAGCATACGGACTATTGATAGTATTGATATTGGAGGGAAAGAAGTTTTTCAACAGAAATTAATAAAAGAAGCCTTTCTTGAATATTACACTAAACTATATGCCAGAGAGGAGGTGCAGAATGGACTTATAGAAAAATACTTAGACAATAAAAGAGTTACAAAAATTACTGAGCAACAAAAGGAAAGAATGAACTATCCTATAACAGAGGAGGAGATAATAGCAGCAATAAAACAATTAAAAACAGCTAAAGCTCCTGGAACGGATGGTCTGACTGCAGTGTACTATAAAACTTTGCAGGCAGAAATGGTGGAACAACTTAGAGACTTATTTTGTAATATACAACAAGGGGGAAAAGTACCCCCATCATGGACTACAGCTTATATTTCTTTGATACCAAAAGAACAAGGTGGTCCCAAAAAACCAGAGAATTACAGACCAATATCTCTTTTGAATACGGATTATAAAATTTATGCAAAAGTACTAGCCAACAGATTGATGCCAGTAATTCAAAAGGTGATTCATGATGATCAAGCGGGATTTATTGAGGGTAGGCATATGAATGACAATGTAAGGCAAGTAATAGATTTATTGGAATATCTTGAGAAGAATAAACAGATCCCTGCAGTGCTGGTTTTTTTGGATGCAGAGAAGGCCTTTGATAAAGTGGACTGGAATTTTCTACTCAAGACTTTAAAAAGGATGGACTTTGGGGACCAATTTATACAGGCGGTCTCAGCAATTTATCAAGATCAAAAAGCACAGATTATTATTAATGGAAGTTTGACAACAGAGTTTAAAATCGAAAAAGGAACAAGACAGGGATGTCCGTTGTCCCCATTGTTGTTTATTTTAACACTAGAAGTCTTGTTAAATACAATAAGGGACTCTAATACCTTGAAAGGTATAATGATAAGGCAAGAGGATTACAGAATAAAGGCATTTGCAGATGATCTGGTTGTTACCCTAACACAGCCAATGGAATCAATAATCCAGATGAAGGACATTATACAAGACTATGGTAAAGTTTCAGGTTTTAGATTGAACCAGAAAAAAACTAAGATGGTAGTCAAAAATATGACACAAGATCGTAAACATGAGCTTCAAAGGAGGGCAGGTTTTGAGATTGTACCAAAGGTAAAATATCTAGGAGTTCAGGTTGCAGAATCAAATATGAAATTGTTTCAAAATAACTATGAGGTGTTGTGGCGAGAGGTGCAAAAAGATATGGAGACTTGGAAAAAACTGCAGCTGTCTTTACTTGGAAGAATAGCAGCAGTTAAGATGAATATTTTGCCAAGACTTCTTTTTTTGTTTCAAATGATTCCGGTGCTCAAAAATGATAAACAACTAAAAGTATGGCAAATCGGAGTGAACAAGTTTGTCTGGAACGAGAAAAAACCAAGAGTAAAATTGAAAATTATGCAAGACGTTCCAGAAAGGGGAGGTCTCAAACTTCCAAACCTACAATTATATTATGATGCAGCAGCTTTGACTTTAGCAAGTGATTGGTTTGGAGGAAAAAAGACTGGAATATTAAATGCAGAAAGTTTTGATTTGGAACTTGGATGGCACGCCTACTTATTTTATGATAGTAAAGTGGACAAAGTATTTAAAAGCCATATACTTAGAGATTCTTTGTTGAGAGTTTGGAAGAAGCACCGAATCAATTGGGATTATAAAATACCGCTATGGCTGGATCTTGGTCATACTTTGTGGAATACAAATATAATGTCACTCGGAGGGGTTTTATATAAAGAGGTTCTTTTTACAGATGCGGGCAGAAGGCAGCTGAAGACATTACAGACATTGTTGGCTGAAGGGATTAATCTAACTTGGTTACAATATAATCAATTGCAATTGAGATGGAAAGAGGACCAAAAAACTGGTATTATGGAGTATGAGGAAGAATTGGTCAGACATATAAAAGAGAAAGGTCCAATGCATATTAAAAGACTTTATAATGTTCTGTTAGAAAGGGACTCAGAAACTGAACTAGTTAAAGATTGTATGATTAAGTGGGCACAAAATTTTGAGGAACCAGTGATGTTGGAAACATGGGAAAAAATTTGGGTTCAGAATGTTAAATTTACACAGTCGCAGAATTTGAGGGAAAATTTTTATAAAATGTTTTACAGATGGCATTTAGACCCCAAAAAATTGTCGTGTATGTACCCTAATGTGCAGCCTAAATGTTGGAGATGTGACTGTTTAGATGCTACATATTATCACGTTTGGTGGACCTGTAAGAAAGTTAAGGCCTTTTGGATAAAAATTTGGTGGGTCATGCAAAATGTTTTAAAGAAAAAAATTCAATTTTCTCCACAATTGTTTTTATTGGGTATAGCTAAGGGTTTTACATTGGGTGAAACAAAACTGATATTGCATATGATAACAGCAGCAAGATTGTTGATAGGTAAATACTGGAAAAATGAAGCACTGCCTACGATTGAGGAATGGACTTTGAAGATGGCCAGTTTCGCAGAGATGGCGAAGATTTCAGCATATCTAAAAGATTGTTCACAAGAGACTTATGAATGGGAATGGAAGAGGTGGATAGATTATGTTCAGAACAAATATCAAACTAGGAAGTATCAAATAGCTTTTATTTGAGAATGTTATATTAAGATAGAAATATTTTAAGGTAAAGAGGATGAAATTTATTTCAAAATGTTATATTAAGATAGAAATATTTTAAGGTAATGAAGACGAAAATTTTTAAGGGGGAGGGAGGGGTTCAGGTTTTATATACAAATGAGGGTTTTTCCTTCTACTTGATATGAGTATACTGTGTGGAAGTCTGGGGGGGAGGGGAGGGATAGGGTGGGTTAGGGAGTTTGGGAAGTTTGGGGTGGGATGAGGGGGGGAAAAAGGGGTGAAAATGTAATTGTAAAACTTTTGCAATAAAAAAAAAGTAGCGAATCTGGCAGAAATGGCGAAGATTTCAGCATACTTGAAAGATCACTCACAAGAAAGATATATATCGGAATGGAGAAGAATATCGGACTAAAAAGTATCAAATAGCTTATGAATGAATAGAAAAATTAAGAGTATTTATGTTTAATTAAGTAAAAGGGGAGTTAAAGTGTGAAGGGGTGGGATAGGAATCCTTAGTTTTTTAGCTTAGTTTAGCATATGATTGTTAATTGTTATACCCTGTATTTTGTTCTAGGAAGTTCGGAGAGGTGGGGGGTGGGGGGTAAGGAAGGGAGGGGGGATGGGGAAATACTTGTAAAAAAAATTGTTTTTTTTTCTTTTTATAAAACTCTAATAAAAAAAGAAAAGGCTTCTTAATCCTCCTTATTCAGCGCTGTGCAGTAGTGCATGCGATAGTGCATACGGTGCACATGTGCATGAAGCAAGCGTTTGGCTTGCACTGCACATGCACGTGCAAAGCATGGGTTTGGCGCGCACTGCGCATGCACGCATGAAGCGAACCGGTAGAAGACTTCAGAGCATTTCACCCCTGGATCTAACCTAGAGTTACAGAATAGGTGGCATACAAATGTGGGTAAATATATACTTTGAGAGGGCATGGTGACAAAGATCAGCTGTGTTTACAAGTATGCACAGTGAAATATTAATATAGTCCCATGAATTCTGACTCCTTTTGTGACATTTGGAGAATGTGGAGTCTGTGTAAGAGCTTTTATGCTCCTGTTTGTATATTGTGGTGCCAAATATAGTACCTTGGGAAATTTATATGTAGTTGTATCCCCAGCTACAGTATTGCTTCAGCAGTATGCATTACACTACCATACAAACATCAAAGACAAAAGAACCTACATGCTAGTCCTATAAAATATTTTATATTTATACAGAAAGAGCTGTGGTGACACAGTGGTTAGAATGCAGTATTGCAGGCTAACTGAGCTCACTGGCTCAGTGAGTTTGATTGTCACTGGCTCAAGGTTGACTCACCCTTCCATCCTTGTGAGGTCAGTAAAATGAGGACTCAAATGTTGGAAGCAATATGCTGACTCAGTAAACTGCTTAGAGAGTTTACTTAAGCACTAAAACACTATGAAGCTGTATATAAATCTAAGTGCTATTGCTATTGTTCCATCTAGTTTACAGGTGCACTCAGTTAAGCTACACAAGCTTGACAATATATTTGTCTGTTGCCAAAGACTGTGATTTTAGATATGGATCAATGCCTTTTGGTACTAACTGTAACAACTCTTCTAATATTTTAATGCATAACATTTCTCATCTTGGTCCAATGACTTTGGTTTCCTCTTTTCTTTCACAGATCTGAATCTCCCTTATTTCTAATATTGGGGAAAAAAACACATCACAAGCTGGATCTTCCATTACAATTTAATTAAAATTTTAAAATACAGTACAAAATCTCCTGTAAATATAGAGATGATGGTGACCCTGTTCATTAATGAAAGAAAGTCAGCCTTCCAGTCATAATACGTTTCGCCTTTTATTGTCTTATTATATACATTTTGTTGGAAAGCATGACAGCTCCTTTCTCTTTCTCTTTTCAGGGTGAGTGTTCTTGTAGCCAGAATAGCAATATTTGCCAAGTCATTTTGGAAGTGGCCTTCAGATATCAAAGTATTGTGAGCTTCATGGTAATAGATTTATCTGATAAGTGATGCAGATACCGTTTCAGTTCAAAAGTGGTTAGAGCAACAGGCACTTGAATCCCCCAAAGGGTAAAAGTAATTCTGCTTGCATTACCAAGACAAATAGTATAGTAGAATCGGTTCATACAGGCAAGAATGTGTCCCCAAAGGTTGCTAAGCAAATTTTCAATCCAGTCCAATCTCTATGTTTCCCTAGTGTATTCTATTTTTTTTTTTCAAGCAGAATAGTGTATGGCAGGCTCTTTGCTTCTTGACTCAATGAGTATCACTTGTCCTACCTCAACATCTTGTTCTTATATCTTTGTGACCTGCAGACTTCGCACTTCAAGACCTTCTGATTTACAGGCACTAAATCAAGTATAGGGCTGTCTCGTATATTTTCAATGTGATAGCTGGAACACTGTGAAGATTTCAACCCTGCTGTTTCTCCAAAACTTACTTGCAGTTTATCCATATATAAACCTCTGTTGAAAGCCACTCAGCCATTCAGATTTAAAGAGAAAATTCAAAGGCAATTTAATAAACTTTTGAAGGAGAACTGAAAGAATAGCCACTGCTCTCAATATTGTGTTTTGTATCAGGATGAGACAGAAATGATTTCTAAAGTGCTTTGTTCTGTAAAATAATTTTACACATTATTTAATATGTTAAAACTGACTTTCTTCAATCTGCTGCTGTCCAGATTGTTGGCCATTGGCTGAACTTTTGGGGGATTCTTAGGAGTTCAAATCTGACACAGCTGGAGTGTGCCAATTTAGGAAAGACCGATACAGACAACAATGCAAGCAGATGGATCAGATGAAATTCCAGCAGAAAATAAATTGGTATTGACAGATAAAGTTCTTCTCTCTACTGCTGGATGAACTGGTATGAATAATAGTAGATTTCCTTTCATTTTTTAAAAAATAAAATATTTTCAAAAGGAAAGCCAATCCATAAGACAAGAACATTTACAATTACAGTTTGGTTGCCTTTTGGGGGCAGGATGTTACTTGTGCCTAATGCAAGGTTATCTTAAAACATATGCTTCAGTGTTCTGCTGCTTTTCCTCTGAAGTCCTAGCCTCTCCAAAGTGATGGATGATGTCTCAAATATATTCTCATGGCCAAGTGTGCAGCCGGCTGATAAGCCTAGCCTTTCCTTCTTTCCTGTCAGGAAGACTATGGTTTGTAACATACAAATCCATGTCTACCTTTGCTTTCTCTTTTAGGCAATGAAGATAAAAAATGCAGGTATGTAGAAGAAGTGCAGCACTAAATTTTTCTGACAATTACTTATCCAAAATGCCACTCTAGCAAAGAAGAGGAAAGAACATAAAAATATAATGATAAGGCAGGGCAGACTGAATTCCAGAAAACATTTTGGCTGGTTAAAAAGCAGAAAGAGCAGTAGCTATCTTGAAAGCTGGCTTTGAGAAAGGAGCAATAATAATCAGAATAGATAACATGAAATGAAGTTTCCGTTTCTTGCAAAAACTAAAAGTTTTACCTTTTACATGAATAGTACATTTCTATCTTGACTGGATTAACCTAAAAACTCTAGCCTTTTATCAATCTCAGATCTCAATTTAGAACTTTAAAAGACTTTCTTTGTGACAGAGAAGTTTATGTTAGCATAGCCTTACAATAACATTAAAGCAGTGGTGGGATTCAGCCAGTCGGGCTGGTTTGGGAAAACCAGTAGTTAAATTGTTGGCTGGCTCCACCTCTTCCCTTCCCCTCAAGGAGTCCCCACACGCCCCATTTTGGCTCCCAGGTAATTGCAGGGAGGCCTCCTAGGCCCAAAATGGGGTGCCAGGGGGAGCCATCCCCCACAGCCTGTTTTCACTCCCAGGAGGCTTCAGGGAGGCCTCCTAGCCTAGGCCCAAAACAGGGTTCAGGGGGTGCGGTGTGCCCCCCTGTGGCCCATTTTCGCTCCCAGGAGGCTTCAGGGAGACCTCCTAGGTCCAGAATGGGGCACAGAGGGCAGTGCATCCCCCCCATGGCCCATTTTTGCTCCTAGGGTGTGGTAAGAGGCTTAGTGCTGCCTGTCACACACCCTGGCCATGCCTACCCAACCGGTCATTAGGGCAGAGAACCTGTTGTTAAATTATTTGAATCCCACCACTGCATTAGAGCTAGAATTTCTAGAGGTGCTTCTTATCTGGATTACTTTGCAAGACAAACATCAATGTTGCAAGACTGAAAGGACATCTCTGCCCTTCACTTTTATACTCCAATCAACTAGGGAGGTTCCTTCTGAAATGTTTGTCATTATCACCATTCTTTCTGTGGAGTCAGTGCCTCTTATCTGACTGCTGTCTAATCTTCCTTTTGTCTCCCAAATTCATTCCCATATACCATTACAGAGGAAGATTCAGAGTGAAATATTGTGAGGAACTGTAGCAAGGCAGAGGTCAAGGTCATCCTCACTCCCATGACCTGCTCTGAAGATCCTCTCAAAATGAGTCATTTAGGCTTCAAAGTGCCAGTATTCGCAAGAAGAGTGCCACAAGACAAGATGGCATTCACAACAGTGCAATCAAAGCCCCATTACTTTTGTGTATGTGTTGAAGGACTGATAGGAAGAAAGGCATTATAGTGACAATTAGCTTGTCGTTAAACAGAGAATAAGCAGATGGATAAGGAAATGAGCAAGGCAGCTATAGGGTGAGCAAGTAAGCAAGAAACAATGGACTGGTGATGAAGTGAAGGCAGCAGAAGATGACAGTGAATTATGTTCTAGTTACAATCCTTTACTCTCCTTTGTCCTCAGCACCCATTCCCCTTCTTAACACCAGATCCAATTCTTAAGTGAAATGCTCCTGTACTTTGCTCAAAAAGGGAATACTAGGAACCAATTGGGAATTGTTCCTGGCCTTACAGACAACAAAAACACACAGCACCCATTAATTTTATGTATCATAAAATTAACATGTCCTTTATCAGAACTCCCAACATAAATATCAAAGCATATCCAAGATATTTTTTTAAAAAAAAGTAGAATGTTAGGCTCTATGGCTCAAATTTGGCAGAAGTTACCCAGGTACTTGACATGACACAGTAAATATGATTTTTTTCTATGTTCTGGGATAAAGCCATGTTAAGTGATTGATTGTTCTCTGCCAATACGAAGTGTGCCTCATGCAATAATCATTATTAAATACCATATTTTTTGGAGTCTAAGACGCACCGGAGTCTAAGACGCACCTACCTTTTTTGATGAGGAAAAGTAGAAAAAGTAATCTCCCTCTGACTCTGAGCAATTTTGCCTCACTGCAGCAAACAGCACAGCCTGCTTTACTTTCATTTTCATTTTCAGCTAGCTTGATTAGCAGAAGGGGAAAAAAATCTGCTCCTGTTGAGTATTGAATGACCATTCAATGGACCAATTAGAATTAATTAAAAGAAGTGGGAGATTTAGAGGAACGTCAATGGCTGAAGCCGTGGACAGCTCCCTTTAAAAGGAGCTGCCACAGCTAGGCACATCCATTGCTGTACTGGAGCTAATAAAGAACTGTTACTGAAGTCATTGTCCGTGTCCTTCCTGTGCCCACTATATTGCACTGGCGATGAGGATGGGATCTCAGGAGGACGATCGGACACTAAGTCACTAAAGCTCCTCAAAGCAATCACCTGCCATCAAAAGCAATGGCCAAAAGATGTCTTCGATCATGCCACTCGCATCGTTCAACCCGGCTGGAGAAGGCTGGGAATCGTACATAGAGAGATTCCACATGTTCCTTGAAGCAAACAACTTGCTGAGCTTATCGGAACAGAGGAAGAGGGCATTCTTCCTCACACACTGCGGAGCCACCGTTTTTAAGATGGCAAAAGCACTAGCATCACTGGCAGAGCTGAGAACGATGATCTGGCCGACCTTTCACTACATCCTGAGAGCCCACTATGCACCCCAAGCTTCATCCCTGGTAAGAAGACACGAATTTTACCAGAGGGACCAGAAGGAGGGAGAATCGATAAGCGAGTTCATGGCAACATTGCGTGAGATAGCCACCGTTTGCGAATTCCTAAATATGGAGAAGCTATGAGGGACTGTATCATATTGGGCCTGAGGGACCTCACATTACAAAGCCGTTTACTCATAAGGCCCAAAATAACATTTCAAGAGGCTTTGGAAGAAGCAACGGCAACCGAGGCATGCCAGAAATCTGCAGCCGCCATGAAGAAAATGAACAAGGGGCCATAAGGGAAGGAAGAAGCCACCATCCACTATGAGGAGGTAGAGACCGAATCGGAGGAAGATGAGGAAGATGAAGTCCATCACCTCCGCTCAGACTGCAAGGAGAAGAACCAAGGAAAAGGAAAGAAGGAACTTCGGTGTGCAGGCTGGGAAGGGAATCATACAAGATCGGAGTGCAGGTTCCAAGACACAATCTGCCAGAGGTGCGATCGTAAAGGGCACATATCAAGAGCCTCCAGGGCATCCCAGCCAGCTTCACACAGGACCAGACAAACCAGCCCTCAACTACGAACCAGACAATTCCAAACAGGAACCTGAAAACAGCCATTTGGAAGAGGCTGCAGGAGCAAGGACTATGGAATGGAGAAAGAGGAAACCCATCAGACGATAATAGTTGGACACGCGAGCGCGGGAAAGTCCAAGAAAATGGCCGCAACCATTTACATCGAGGGGAGACTCTGCAAAATGGAAGTCGACTCAGGGTCGTGCCTCTCCATGGTATCCTGGGCGACCATAAAGCAACTAATCCCCAGCCTCATGACCGGCACACTCAAACAGCAAAGAATCACGCTGAAAGATTACCAAGGCAACCAGATTCTAGTGCTGGGCATCGGAAAGTTCAATGTGAAATTCAAAGACTTCCAAGGAAAACTGCCTCTCACCATAGTGGACCAGGACAGACCCAGTCTATTAGGTCTGGAGTAGTTGGGACCAGCAGTGACTGGGGTCAATCAGATTGAAGACAATGGCTGGGAAGAGGAGAGACTTCACGGACATCTTTGACAGCAAATTAGGCAAGTAGGTTCAACCTAGATCCCCAGGTAGCCCCTATCAGAATTAAACCCAGGAGGGTTCCTTTTGCTCTACGGCCCAAGATAGACGAGCAACTGGACAAACTCGTTGCCCAAGGGGTACTGGAGCCAACAGACCATGCTAAGTGGGAAACACCCATAGTCACCCCCACGAAGCCGGGTGGGTCAGTGCGCCTCTGTGGAGACTACAAGAATACCCTAAATAGAGCATTACAGCAAGGAATTGAAGGAGTCATCCCCTATTTTGACGACGTATTAATCTCAGCCAAAGATCAGGAGCAATTAGAGCAACGTGTTTTTTTTAATTTGATTTATATGCCACCCTTCTCCGGAGACTCAGGGCGGCTTATAGTGCGTTAAGCAATAGCCTTCATACTTTTCTATATTTTATACAAAGTCAGCTTATTGCCCCCACAAACTGGGTCCTCAATTTACCTTAGAAAGGATGGAAGGCTGAGTCAACCTTGAGCCTGGCAAGATTCGAACTTACTTTAATTGCAGACAGCTGGACAACAACTGTTCCAACTGCAGTGTTGCAGACAACACTGTTTAAGGGCAGTACTGACCCAATTCCAGGAAGTGGGGCTGAAGGTGAAAAGGGACAAGTGCCAGCTAGCCAAAACACAAGTTGAATTCCTGGGATATTTAATCGATGGGGCAGGAATATGACCCACCTTAGGAAAATTAAAGGCCATCAGAGAAGCTCCAACCCAACAAACAAAACAGAATTGCAGGCGTTTCTTGGGTTATTGAACTTCTACAATATTTTCCTGCCACAGAAAGCTACGATTGCTGAGCCCCTTCACTGACTACTGGATAAGAGAATGGAGTGGACATGGGGGAAGACGGAAAAGAACGCATTTGAACAAATAAAGTGACATTTAACTTCGGACAGAGTATTAGTTCAGTACAGTGGGACATTGCCTCTAAGACTAACTTGTGATGCATCTCCATCCGGCATAGGAGCTGTACTGAGCCATTGCATGCCAAACGGCAGAGAAGCCCCCATCGCATTCTACTCACTGACACTGTCCAAGCCATAAAAAAATTACAGCCAGCTAGATAAAGAAGCGTTGGCCGCAGTAGCTGGCATAAAAAGGTTCCATGAGTACCTGTATGGGAGGAAATTTGAACTCATCACCGACCACAAACCGCTCCTGGGAATCATCGCAGGAGACAAGCCAACACCCCCCATACTGTCACCAAGAATGCTAAGGTGGACTGAATTCCTCGCAGCATACGACTACCAACTAAACTACAAGCCCGGGAAGACCATTGACCACGCCGACGTACTCAGCCGATGCCTGCTTCCAGAACAAGTGGAAGACCCAGCACCAGCAACAACCACCCTGCTGATAGAAACCATGGAGAACACCCAAATCTCGGCTACGGACATCGCAAGAGCAACAGCTAAGGACGGGACTCTGGCACGCGTTTTGAACTGGGTGTGGAAGGGATGGCCTATGACTGACATAGACACTGAATTCAAACCGTTCAAAACAAGGCAAATGGAACTCTCAGGTTTAAAGGGGTGTCTATTGTGGGAGGATAGAGTAATAATCCCAAAAGCATTAAGGAATGATCTACTAGACATGTTACATGAGGGACACCCGGGAATCGTAAAGATGAAATCGTTGGCAAGAAGCTATGTTTGGTGGCCAGGGATGGATAAATAAATAGAAACATGGGTATCAACTTGCACACCATGCCAGGAATCCCTGCCAGCACCACACACCGCACCCACACATGACTGGGAGAATCCCGGGGCACCGTGGTCCCGTATACATATAGATTTTGCTGTGCCATGCCAGGGAAACACGTTCCTGATCATCGTTGATGCCTACTCTGAATGGTTAGAGGTACAGTTAATGACATCAACAACGTCTGAGGCAGTCATCAGAGTCCTGCAGAGACTGTTTGCAACACACGGACTACCCGACCTGATAGTTTTGGACAACAGACCCCAGTTCACGGCTAACCAGTTTGAAATGTTTTTAGCCAGCCAAGGCATTTGACACGCACTATCCACACCAGGGAAACCATCCACGAATGGATTGGCTGAAAGAATGGTGAGAACAATGAAAGACGCCTTAGCCAGACTGGGACAGGGGGACGTACAAGCAAAGATAGATAAGCTGCTGAGCATACAGCATATCACACTCAGTGCCAACACACACAGAAGCCCTGCAGAACTGCTAATGGGGAGAAATCTACAATCCCATCTAGATAGACTGCACCCCCATTACAATACAGAGAAACCAGTTGACTCGACCAGCAAAACTAGACAGTTCCTAGTAGGGGATAAGGTGTACGCAAAAAACTTCAGTGGAAACCCCTTATGGATCCCAGCAAAAATAATTCAGATCATAGGGCCCCTATCCTACAGGGTAGAAACAGAAGACGGTCGAAATTGGAAAAGACATATAGATCAGCTCAGGGGCCGACTAGTCAGGAAAGACCATGAAACGCAAGAAGAAACTCAGGGGAGGAGAACAGAAAGTCACATAGAAGCAGACCAGGAACTACACCAAACACCACCAAGTGAACAACAAGAACATCCCTCAAACCCAACGGAAGGCAGCTAACACTTATCTGGAGTCCAGGAGGGAGTCACCAATGACCGCAACAGTCCACCATTCCAGCTGAGGGGAGACGGAAGGAACACCCAACAGAATAAGTCCACGCCAACAGCAGAGTTCAAGGGAGTTCTGGAGGTGCCTCCAGGAGAGACACAGAACTCGACCTCTCACTCCAAGAGCACTGGAACAACTAAACTGTGCAGGTCCAGTTGCACCCCAAGAAGGCCCACCTACGTACACGACTACGTGGCTTGAGAGATTCCAGGATTGGTTGATGCTGATCTAGAGGGGAGGGGTGTTGAGTATTGAATGACCGTTCAAATGGACCAATTAGAATTAATTAAAAGAAGCCGGAGATTTAGAGGAACGTCAATGGCTGAAGCCATGGAAAGCTCCCTTTAAAAGGAGCTGCCGCGGCTAGGCACATCCATTGCTGTACTGGAGCTAATAAAGAGCTATTACTGAAGTCATTGTCCGTGTCCTTCCTGTGCCCACTATATTGCAGCTCCAGCAATTTACTTCTTTGCAGCAAGCAGCAGAGCCCTGCGAAAAACAGCTGAGAGCAAATCAGCTGAGAGTCGGGAGGCTAATCCAATCAACTTGTTCTAATTAAGCTGTGCTGAAGCTGAAAGGAGCTGTTTTTTCTTGCTGTTTGCTTGCAAGGAGGTAACTGCTGCGAGGCAGAGCCCAAAGGGTGGGGGCCAGTGGGTGGGCGGGGCTACATTCGGTGTGTAAGACACACCTAAATTTTCACCCCCTTTTAGGAGGGAAAAAGGTGCGTCTTATACTCTGAAAAATACAGTAATTTGCTTAGAAATAACCCATATAAATACTCCAACACAGGAAGGGAGGGAGGGAGGGAGGAAAGTTGTTTTCATTATTATGTTTGAAACATGACAGTCACATTTCCATAAAACATTCACCACTATTTTCATTAAGCTGATTCACTCAACCATTTTTAAGCCATGCAGGACAAGACTGTGGAACAAACATTACCAATTTAACTTCACTAAATCCCACATGTACCCATGGGCTGCATCAGTTGAAAAGTACAATTACCCCTGGATAAGCAAAGGTCACTGAACCTGTAGCAGCTGTGATAACAAAGCCATCTTCCTCATGATTAAGGATGAAAATTCCAAAATGTATTTTAGTCAGAGAACATTGGTGAGATCTGCCAAAATGGATTCCCACATGTATTAGATGAGCCTGAAAAAAAACTACTTCTGACAGTTGCATATGAAGTGGGATAGTTGAGGAGAAAAAAAAAAGATCTGAGGTTGAATAAATAAAAAAGCTCGCAATGGGGAAATTTATTTAACTTAGAATACTCTCAAGAAAATTTGGCAGTTTTTAAAAATGTCTCTCTGGGAATGTGAAGAAAATCCATGAACAAAACCAAATGTTTTTAACAAATATTTTAAAAAGAAAACCCACAGAAAACCTGATGGACTGAAATCTAAAGCTAGATAATAAAAAGGAGTAGATTTATACCGATCCACATGTTCATAACCATTTCCATTATTTATTTATTAAACATTATTTTATGGTTGCCCAACTCACATAGGTGACTCCAGGCAGCTTGCAACATTAAAATCTGGCGGCAACAATACAATCAAATTAACCACTTGATCAGCATCAACCATTTGATCAGCTTCATAGTTTCAAGGTCCACTGACAAAACATATCTTCAGGGCCTTTTGGAAAAGCAACAAGGTGGTGATCAAATCATATCTTGTGAGGAATAATGTGCCACAGAGAAGAGGCCAGGAGGCTCTTTTTTTAATGGTCCCATCAGATTACAATCACTAATAGATGAGATCCACAACATACCTTCCTTTCCCCTTCCATGCTTTTCTACAAATGAAAAAATAATAATTTTTATGACATTTATATAGCTGTCTATCTCACAAATGTGTACAACAAAATATACCATATAATAACCATAAAAGCACAATATACATGCATAACAAGATCATGGGAACAAAATTAATACGTAATTGAGCCATTTCATTAGATTTATATCCCACCTTTATTCAGTGTAACTCAATGGTGTAAATTTATGGTCCTATCTCTATCTTTTTCCCATTAACAACAATCCTGTGAGGTGGATTTAGCTGAGAAAAATGACCGGCCCCAAATCACCCAGCTACCTTTCATGCCTAATGCAGGGTTAGAAGTCAGTACCTCAATTTTTAGCAGGGTGCCTCAAACCACCACATCAAACTGTCAGTCTGCGCTCAGCTTTTCTTTTTCTCTTGCAACAAAAATATGATCCTAGTTGTATTTTTAAATAGGAGATATACAGGTAGGAGTGCTGAAATATAAGCAATTAACAGCAACCATAAGATAAAGCAGGAGAAGCAGTTAGGCCATCAGAGTTACAGAGACACTGGTTGGCTTGAGGCATGATTAAAATAAAATAAAATAATTTCATAAGCATTTAAAGCAAAGCAATCTAATACTGAAATCAGTTTCAAGCTGCAACTTTAGAATCTTTCCAATAACTCAAAAGAGTGGGAGAAATCAGACAGATTTTGTCAGGCGTGAACAAGCAAATCTACATGTGAAGAGTTCAATTCGCTACTTTATCACTCTTGCCTATTTCACAGGAATCTTCCCAGACTGGCAGATAAGGTTCAACAGCATTGAAAGGGATCAAACCTTGCCCCTTTGTACCTACCTAGAGATTCCAAACTAATTCCCCACTTGACTTTTTCCCCTGACTCTCTCCAACAGATTTATGATATCAGTGTTTCTGGGATGTTCGTTCCTATAAACCATATCTATTTAGAATTCATTTTAGAATAATTATTTAGTGTCTTTATTGAGGTATACTAGTCCTTGACTATTTCTCCAGAGAAGGATGCAAAAATTATCAGAACCAAAAAATGTTCTTCCTCAAATTCAAGATAAAAAAATAAACATATTATATGGGACTCTACCATTGGGCCTTGTGTGGCACTGTTAGTCTTATCATTGAAAAACAGATAATTCCCATGTTCCTTTCTCTTATTGGTCATCTTAATCTTCACAGAATTTTGTTCTCTTTAATCATTTCTTTGGGCCTTTTTTCTACCATTAATTAAAAATTGTCTTCATAACCAACTACTGAATCACACATCACAATGTACTTCTGAGCCAATGCGAAACCCTCTTCCTGGATATAATTATATGGTAAAGAATGTCTCCTGGTGTACTAGCTATTGAATTCAGTTTCATAATGCATGCCCCTAGATTGAATGACACATTCAAAGTCATAGAACAAGGGCTGGGGTTTATAAATACTGTTGGAAGAAACATCCTTCTAGGTTCTGCTCCAAGTGGGGAAAAAGACACTGGAGACATGGAGACTTGGAAAGATGGTTTAATGGTGGACAGGATCACATGGCTTGAGTTCCTGAAAAGAAAAGGGGCAGATACAGTAAATCCTTGGGTTTTTATGCTCTCTCTGGTTCTGCATTTCTTGGGGCCCCGAAAGAGTATCCTGATTGGTTGTCAGACTCCCAGGGGGTGGGGGCCTTGCTGGCTGACAGTCACATGTGCTTCCCAGGTCACATGTGGTGAGTTTCTGCTGCTATTGTGTAGAGGGCTAATCCTATCTTTGTTGGATCTTTGGCAATTCCTACTATGGCTCTGCCTGAAGGAGGCAGATCTTTGTTATGTAGAATAGATTGGCCCAGGCCGTAATGGCCCATTGACAAAGGGTGGGGGGCAGGAAAGTGGGAGCTGCTTTGTCTGTAAAATATGCTTCTCATATTTCTCATCCAGGGAAATATAATATTCTGCCTTTTTCATATTTCCTAAAATATTTCACTCTTCCAGGAAAGGGGTGGGTGCTAACTTCCTACAATACTAAGCTAGAATTGTTTAATTTATAAGCTTGTTAAAGTAGACCTCATTATCCTCTGCTAATTGACACGTGAGGAACATCTGAAATTGTATTTGTACCTTTGCTTCATTTTTTTAGTTTAAAGGGGAGGGGAAGAGGGAATGTAGGTGTGCATTTGCGGCCTATCATTATCACACTCCATTCCTAAAGGAGTACCAATGGCAACAGTTGAACCAAACCACTAATGAGCGAATAGCACTGCCAGGAGGAAACAAAGATATAATGCTTTCACTGGTTTACTAAAAACTTGAAAAATTGCTAATATTTCAGACCTGCTGCCATGGAAAAAACCTTCAGTTATATCGCCAAAATCCATGTTTGAACACAAAAGGCTTGCTCAATCACTTTTATTTATTTGTTCACTTAATATCAACAAAGCTTCATTAAGGAAACTGTGAATCATTTGCATTCGATTCATCAAATGTTCTGTAAGAACTCTCCACTGCTTTTTAGAACAGAATTGAACCATGTTAAGTCATATAACAAAGGCTAAAGCAGAACCAACAAAGTGAAGTCTACCTGATCTAACTTTCATCTGTATACTAAATGCCACAGAAGCCACACCACCCCAAAACAAATTTTAAAAATGGAACAGTACTGTTTTTAAAATTGCTCATGAAAAGTCTTTTTGAACAATGGATCTTTTGCTCTTCTACTCACCTTATATCTCTTCCTTCAGTTTTGTTCTCCAAATTACCCAATAAGGATTGCAAGTCATATTTTGCATTAAAAAAAAACTGCTAGGTTAAATGTGGGACAAAAGAAGGTGTATGTATTTACCCTGTTTTCTATCAGAACATGTGTTGCTACTCTTATTTTGATTTCTTAAAAATCCAAGGCCTTAGTTAAGAGAATTGCAAAATCTATGCGTATTTGTGGCATTTATACATAATCCTAAAATGGCATTTGCTTGTTGAACAACTCTGGCTTGGATATAACATAAAGCCAAAATGTTTTGTGCATTTTGGCTGCTTTCAGCCAAAAGCAGCTGTACTGTATCATGGTTTACAAAACAGCCTACAGCCTGTTCAACCTGATTTGACTCTCCAATAAATGAATTTAAGATTCTAGCCTAAACTCCAATCCACATGTTCACTTTAGAAGCCTACATCAGCATTCAGTTTGTATCAATATACTGTAGGTAAAAATCAAATTAATTAGGCATTTCCCATCCTCTCCACCAAACAAGTAAAATCAAGAAAGGTTCATCAATATATATGCACTTCCCTAGACAAATAGCAATGAAACACTCTTGTTATTGCATCTGCACTCTATGTTGTTTTATGTACTTGAAAGTGAGGGAAGCCCATCCCCCTCCTAGAAGAATGAAATATTTTGAGGAATATTTTAAAAAGGCAGATTATTATATTTCCCAAAGGGAGAAATGGAGAAATGTGTTTTTTGAGGCAGAAAGTAACCTCCACTTTCCGTAATAGCCCACAGCAGGTATCAGCACTTAAGAGATAAAGAGTTATTGAAAACCAGATAGCTCTATTCATAGGCAAAGCAAATACTGCAGGCAGAAATCCATTCAAGACAGAATATTTTGAAATTCCCTGCAGCAAAGACTGAACAAATGCAGAATGATAGGATTAGCCCTCACTCAAGATTCAACACAGGGCAAAGCCATTAAGCCACAATAAAATTGCATCACCCTCAGAGCAGACCAAACTTCCAACGAAACCTAGCTCAAACAAACAAACACCTAGGATTGCCTATTGTCAGCCTCCATGTTTCCAGTGTCTTTCTCCCAGCTTGGAACTGAACCAGATGGATATTTCCTCCCACAAAAGTAAAAACTATTTAACATAAATTACAATTGCCTAGATGGCATAAACTATAAATACATTAGGAGTGAGCATAATATATTGTGCTGCAGTGATAACATTGCATATGTTGCAATATACTTTGGGGTTACCTTCCCCATGAGAGATTGAACCTGTTTTAGCATGGTAATTTTAATATACAATATTAGTCTCCAAATGCTCTGGTATAAAAAGAATATTATTAGTTTCTCACATCTGCCAGATAGCCCTCCATGTGTTGTTGTAATGCTGTCCTTAGAACACCTGGTGTCTGTAATTAGGAAAAAAAAATGTAACCCAGCTTCATTCTCTAAGAAAAATCAGCTCCTTTGGAAGTGATTCCCCTTGAAAGACTTTATTATGTACTGGTTGAATTCTTACTGATGAACACAATTCCAGCAAAGAAACCTATGATCTCTGGCTGCATGTGAGTTGTGAGTGTAAAGATCCAGCTAGCAGAGAAACAGCCAAAGGCCAAAATGGTTGAGATGTTTTTGCTACCAAAAAACGCAATGCAAAAGTTTTTCTCATTAGTCTTTTCAGCTCTAGTGATGCGCTCTTGTTAATTCCCAGCACCTACTGTTCAACCCAACTAATCCAGTAATCATTTCCAGTGGCCACAGGTTAATGATGTTCAATATATGAAAAGGACTCAGAGATAACCAAAAGATGGAACACTAAACAAGAGTTGACACAAGACACTAGAAGGCTCGTTAGGAAAACCAAATATTGCAAAGAAAGATACATCCTTCCAGTATACTGTATAATAAGGATTTAATTTTCCTCAAAACTATTGGGAAAGATTGCCAAAGACAGTACTATAAAGGCTTAAAATATATTTTAGTTGAAAGGAACAAATGGTTTGTGCATTGTGGCCTCTGCCATTCTTACAAAAATTTTGTACTTTGTTTGCAATACATGAAGCCAAAGTCTAGTTGTTTTTGATATTCAACTTAACTACTGTCCCAAATGGAACAGTAATCATCCAATTTACAAGTATTCATATGTAGGGAGAATCCCCAAATCAGATTTTGAGGATAGTAGGGGGTTATCAGAGAAAAAGAAGTGTTTTGATATCAGTTACTGCCATCATTACTGTTTCATTTTGGAACAAAACATAGTTGCATGCAAAACTGGTCATATTGTATTTTTACTGATCCCAGTAGTCCAAAAACTTACTGTTACAAAAACTTACAATCTCTACATGGTACAGAGCTACACATATCTTTCTACATATTGTTACAGCTTCAAAGTAAGAAGACAGTAAACACAACAGATGCACATGTCTGAATAGCCTTCAGATCAATATTGTTAGGCCTCTTTTCCCCACTATTTTTTACCAAAATCTTCCAGCTCAAAAATATTCTTAATGTTTCCTTTACCCCAACAAAATATTAGCCCAGTAATAATTGACACACTTAACTATTTCATGAGATTGAGGGGGGGGTGTCATTGTAGGTGTAACAATATATTGAAGGGTTCAGTTTTATCTAAAACATTTGACTTGCTACTTTTATATAACACATAACTGATCCCTGCATCAAGATTCTTCATTTATTCTATAAAGCTGGAACACTGTACACTTTTAATTCAGACATGCCTCCTTTTGCATTGAGCTCTTGCTTAGCAGCAGTTCAGAAACAAAACATATTGTGGCTGCAAAATTACTGCCAAATTACAGCAAGGTGATTTCTAACAAGGGAAAAAGCCTGTTGGTTGACAAGCAGCTACAAAGGATGCTGGGCTACCCAGTTCTTTCACATGCTGGTTCATTCCCACCCACTTTCCATTGAATTGGACGCTAATTGGACATTATGCTTTTAATTCCAAGCTACTTTGTAATTCTGTATTGTTTCAAAGCACTTAGGAATCCTGTCACTTACTGAATTTGCAACATGTTTTTGTATTCATTTTTAGGGACAGACAACCGACAACAGAGAATCTTGTCAACATTCTATTGGCAAGGATTTGACTTAGACTTGGCTGAAAAATTGTAAACGCTGCTCCATGCACTCAGAGGAATTATTAGAAAACACGGAATTTAGCCTACTTCCACTGTATATTAGAAATGCGTAGTATTTTGGGTTCAAGCAACCAAGAACCTGCAGCACTACATCGTTGCTCAGGCAAGCTTCCTGCACATCTGACTCTGGAAAAGGATGACTTAAGGTATTGCAGAAAGATCATAAATTCATACTCCCTGAATCATACTCTCTGAAGGCAACCTGAACTGCTGTACGGCTCTAATGTAGTTTATTCCCCACTATACTTACAGTGAATTAATTCTCCAAATGCCAATCAGTTATGGGCCAAATATTGCCATCTACATACAGGAATAAAAAAAATCAAACTCAGAGGGCCCTAAGATTAGCAGAAGTCACCTCAAAAGGTTAATGAAGGAATCTAGTAACAGCACTCTCAACTGTGGAATGATAGCTGACCACATTCAGTAGCTATGAAATGGTAACTGGCTGGCTGGCATCTTGAATAGGAGCATTCCACATTTCACCAAACATACCATTTGTCCCAACACTGGAAATATACGGAGTCCTTTTGATCTCGCAATGCTTTAGTCAGTCTGTCGGCTTCCGCATAATCCAAAATTTTCTCCAGAATCAAATCTTCAGCCGGCAGATCTTTCCTCTTCCAATGTTGGGCGAAACATATTCTTGCTGAAGCATTCCACATTTCACAAAGCCAGAATTGAGAAGACATCAGATGCCACCTCTGGAAAGAAAATGAAGAAACAGGGGACTTCCCCCCACAGTTAGCTGTTGCAAGAAAATGATTGCATTGACTGACTACTAACAACAGCATGACAAAGTAGCAACAGTGGTGCATTGGAGGATCTGCAAGAGACACATTTGCGTGCAAGCCAAAACTGGTGGGACCACAAAACAGACAAAATAATTAAAAAAAAGGGACAAAGCTAAAGTGCTCTGGGACTTCAGAATTCAAACAGACAAGCACCTGCCACATAATACCCACCCCACACAGATGTTAACAATTGTCAATATGAAAAGCAAAAATGTCTGGATAGGGGACTTGGCATTACCTGGAGATAGCAAAAAAGAAGAGAAAGAACTGGAGAAAATTACAAAATACAAAGGCCTGCAATTTAAAGTAGAACAACTATGGCAAAAGAAAGCTAAGACAGCACTAATAGTAATAGGCGTGTTGGGTGCAATTTCTAAACAACTGGAGCATCATTTGAACACCATCGGCGTTCATGAAATCACCATCAATCAGTGCAAAAGGCAGCTTTACTTGGAACATCTTCCATACTGCAATGATACCTTTAACCCCAGAAAAGAAGATCCTTGTGAAGGATTCAATAGGTGGATAAAAATGCCAAATCCAGTCTAAACATCTGGCTGACTCTGCAACCGCCATAATAATAAAAATAAAAAGATCAGGCTGTTCTTACTCTATGATTGCTATACTGAATCTTAAAAGTCCCTCAGAGAAAGCATTTCCCATCCCTCTCAGTAGGTAACATACATAATGCTGTGACTTAGCCATACAGATGGCAGCCTCTCTTCTAGGGTTCCAAAAAGCTCTTAAAACATGACTTTAAACCCAAATCTATGAATAAGGTGTTGAGGTGTTTGTGTTTTGCTTTATTTTAATGAGTATTTTTAGTCCAGGCCATTTGTTTTAATCTGGCATTATATTTTGAGTCTGTTGGAGTGGGCAGCTATAATGCATGTAATTAAATAAATAACCTAATAACCCCACCATTCCTGCTCTCTCCAATGAATTGTTAAATGAGTGCATGGGTTGTTAAATGGAGCACAGGGTGTATCAAGGGTGAGGAAAGCCCTTGGAGGCTAGCACAGCTGCGCTGGCTCTCCCAAGGCCTCCCCCACCTTCCAAGGTGCTCTGTGGCCCATTTCCTGACCCTTGGGTCCCCACAGGCCTTTTCCCACTCCCACTAATCACCCCAGGCCATAGGCCTGATTCTCACCCCCTCTCCCTCAAGCCAAACACCCTCCTCCCCCCCTTACCTTTCGGAGAGGTCTCCGAGGTCTTCTAGAGTGCTCAGATTGATTGCATTATGCCCTGTTTCTGGTTTTGCAAGTAAGAATTACATACGTTTGATTCAACATGATTCTTTTTATGTTTCCCTTGCAAAACATAAAACAACTGGGGATGTGTAATTTAGATCCATAAAGTTATCTGAGTTGTAAGGAAGGCTTAGACAACCTTTTTTTTATCCTACTGTTGATATTTTAATGAAATTCACAATTCCTCTAGAATTTCTTTAACTCAGAATTCAGCTATTATGAAAAACTACAGATAACTACAATAAGAACCCCCCCCCCTCTCTCTCACAGATACACACACACATTGAACTACAGACTCACCATTTAACTTAGTGAATTCACATGAACCCACCTTGTGTAGGTAATGATGTAGTATGACATAAAATTGTCTTGGCATAACCACTGTACACAGGTGGTCCTCAATTTAAAATCACAATTGAGACCAGATCTTTTGGTATTAAACAAGCCAATTGTTAAGTGAGTCAGGCTCAATTTTAGGATCTTTTTTGCCATTGTTGTTAAGCGAATCATAGCAGTTGTTAACTGAACTGAGAAATAGTAAAGGGGGAATCCTTATTTCCCCATTGATTTTGCTTGCCAGGGAATAGCTGGAAAGGTCACAAAGGGTGCACATGTGACTGCAGACATCGCAACCTTTATAAATACATACTGGTTATCAAGGGCTCAAATTTTGAACATGTGACTATGGAGATGCTATGATGGTTGTAAGTGTGAGGACTGGCTGTAGGTTGCTTTTTTCAATGCCACTGTAACTTTGAATAGTCACTAGTTGTAAGTCAAGGACTACCTGTAGTTATGAACAAATATAAATTAGAAACCAAACAATGCATACTTTGTTCTTAAGGAAAAATTGTAAATGCCACTAGGTGCTCTATTTAGGATTATAATTATAAAAAGTATTGTACAATCTTATACTAAGGTGGCACATTACATTTCACAAAATCGAGCATACGAAAACAATAAGTTGCCATCACAGAATCAAAACTTAATCTAAGATTCTATCTTTCCTTTCACGCAGAACATTGTTGTGGAGCTGCCTACCAAGAGCAAAACAACAGATTGCCAAAATCTACCCACTTAAAAAAAAACATATTACAGAGCTAATTGGTTTTGTAAAAACTGTCATATTATAATACAGAGAAAAAAAGAAGGAAAAATAACTCATAGAAATACCCTCAAATAACTTGTAGCAATTAGCTAATTGTATTAAATTGTACAATCTAATGTTATAAAGTTGTGTAAAACAACCTGTACAATTCATCAGTACAGATTTGTTGATGTTCTAAATAGTTTCTTATGGTTTCCTATTTGTTCCTCTTTCTGCCATAAGTCTTTCTCCCCTGCCAAGGATCAATGATAATTATAATTAGACATTTTTTGTAGGTTTTATGTTTGCCATGCAGGTATTATCCCTGGGAACTATCACCTCTCCTTTATATCCCCCTAGCAATTTGAATCAGATTTTTCATATCACAGATCTATCCCTTTTCCCAACTCATTCATCTCTGTAAATAAAGATTTGTTGGCTCCTTGATTGGGCACTTAATTAGAATTGCTAGAGGCGGTCACTACCTAGGAGATTAATTATCACAGAGGGAATTCAATCAATTGTTAGAATGACAGAGGAGGAAAAATAAGTCAGAGTGGAGGAAGAGAATTGATATACCTCTAGTAACAGAAATATCAGGAAAACTCTTGAGCAGAAAAATTGCTGCATTATTTGTATGAAGAACAAAAGAGAGCCATAACATAAAAGAGAACAATATTAATAATTGTAAAGATTATTTGATGAGCACAACTTCCACCCTGTAAAAACCTTCCTCAGTTTTGTGCTCTAGATAGGTTGGACCGTACAACTCCCAGACATTTGTTCTTCATTTGTTCTGTTAATTGGGTATCATGAGACTTGAGGTTTGTCAAATCTAGACAGGATCAGGTTGGAAAGTCAGCAGCTTTTTAAATTGTTATTCTTTCTGTATTTCTTTGAAGAGGAACAGGCCACTATACTATATTTGGGTTAAATGTTAAGTCAAATATTGTTTCTAATAATGCCACTGATATTTAAGGATTATTGGTACTGCATTACAATATAGCCTTAGCTTCTTATTCATTCCAGGTTTGCATAATCTTTTTTTTTTTTTAATGCTATAGATATGCATCAATCTCTGTGGAGAAAAAAAAAACAGTATTTTGTGAGTATGTGTATTGAATGTCATCTGCTGGGCAAAGAAGGAACAACATATCAGTAAAAAAAAGACTCCTATTTTAACCCAATTGTTTTGAGAACCCAATGCCCAAACTAGCTAATCTAAATTCCTTGATTTAAGATTATATTTTCATTAAGTCGCAATGGCATTAATCCAGTTTAAATTCCAGCGTTATATCACAGAAATGGATAAATGCACTGTCTTGGAAATAAACTTTATTAAACCCGATATAAATTACTACTATGAAGCACACACAAGATGATGTCTGTTAACAGAAATATGGAATAGATTGATAAATAAATAGTTCTAGTTTTTTAGGAATAAGGTTTTGAATGTTCTTAGAGAAAACCCAATGAAGGGATTCATTCAATGGACAAGCAGACAGTAAGTGGTTGCATTAATCAAGAAGATAGGTAAACATAAGCAAAATATTGTAAACTGAGATATGAGTTTATATTGTGCCTTCACTCTGAATTTGGTCATATTCATAGTATGAATAGCAAATCTACAGAGAAAGTTAACAGTAGTCATTGGAAGCACCAAAGAGAAAAGGAATAAAATTATTTTTTACACTGAGGTAAGTTGGCATATCTAGAGCATATCTGATAAGCGCTACAATCTTGTGACTCTGACTACAATGCAGCAGTATGATAGAGTTATCGGAGTCATTTAACACATTTATTATTTAAGTATGTATTCCTAAGCATTGGTTAAAAATACAAGCCTACCATTTCTGCACTACCAAAAAAATCTGGATGATCACTAGAAGGAAGAAATAGAGGTTTCTGTATCACTTTGCTATCCTCTAGTCTAGTGGTAGTTTGGATTTCTGCCCTACCAGAAGCCCCGCATCACTGTAATATTTCCTCAGTGCTCTTCCACAGCATTCAGCCAGAGAGAAATACAAAATGAAGTTTTTAAAAGGAATGCTGAGATGTGTACCCAGCTGGCAGGCACAAATCTGTTCATGACATCCAATCAGTTGATGGGCTTCAGCTTCGTAGAGCACTTTATTAGAATATAAATTTCTAATTCAATCTGTGTCTTGATTACCAAAGTAAACAAATGCAATATTTAGGCAATTGAATTTATGAAATTTCATGTTGGTGTACTGGACTAATGCTGGAATATAATTCTGGAACTAGGGAGAGTGTAGCATTAAATCAGATACATCCATACATTATTGAGTGAAGCTCTACCAATTCTTATGTACATTGTATGCCATACAAAATGCCAAAGTGATGTTAATATTAAAAAAACTAAAAGTCTTTTAGAATGCTTTCAAATAGATAGATGTTCTCATGTGAGATACACTTACTCTACACTTTTGCCACATTCAATCCTTAATCAATTTCAACCCCATCCCAAATCAATTCGATCAGCCTGGCTGATCACAGGACTGAATCCAGTGAAGGCTTTCCACAGAATCAGCCACCAAGGCTTTTAAAAGAAGGCTGGTGCAGAATCTTTGTTTGACTATTCCCTTCCCCACACAAGCATGCACTTTCTTCTCACTACCATCAATGTCAGTGTTGTTTCTTCATTGCATTGTCCACCAACATCAGCAGCTCAGGTAACCTAATGAATGTGGAGAAACATGAAATGCTAGAATAATTTTTGCCACTAATATAAAATATTTGTTTTGCTTTGAATGAAAAATATTGATCCTTGATCCAATCATTTCAAATATAAAATAATATTTCAGGTGTAGCCTCTTCCATGTGGGGTCTAAGCAATTTTCCTCATTATGCTCTCTTTAAAAGACCAAGTAATCCATTAGCAGGATGCTTGGGTCAAGCAATATTTTTCTTCTGTCTGAATAAAGGAAGGAGACCATTTCTTTATTCAATGTTTGTTTGTTTGTTTGTTTGTTTGTTTGTTTGTTTGTTTGTTTGTCAAGCATGTATAAAATAACAGATATAAGTATAAATACGATAATGAAAACAGAAAATGGATACGAATAAATGGGGACATTAGGACAGGGACGGTAGGCACGTTGATGCACTTATGCATGCCCCTTACAGACCCTCTTAAGAATGGGGTGAGGTCAACAGTAGACAGTCTAAGGTTAAAGTTATGGGGGTTTGGGGATGAAACCACAGAGTCAGGTAGTGCATTCCAGGCACTGACCACTCTGTTGCTGAAGTCGTATTTTCTGCAATCAAGTTTGGAGCGGTTTACCTTAAGTTTGTATCTATTGTGTGCTCGTGTATTATTGCGATTGAAGCTGATGTGTCCTTAAATCTGCTTCAGATTTATTTATTTAGTCATTTATTTATTGATGTGTCCTTAAATCTGCTTCAGAGAGTTGGAGAACATCTGAAATAGCGCTGGAAGTGACTCCAAGGTGACAGAGAGAGATAACTGGATAAAGAAACCTCTGAAAGAAAACAACCAAGTTTAGAGAGCACCAAGGACCCCACATTTCAACCCCGAGCTACAAACATTCTCCTTTTTTGGTAAGATTGATCTCTTTTCTGACAGCAAGAGCAATGCAAAGGTCTGATCCAAACAAGTTCATTGCACAAAATTCCAGACTAATTAGTGTTTCTGTTTGTGCCAATGTTTCCTACATGCCTTCTTTAGCCAAGTAGCTGTTAATGCAAGCATCCTGGTGTGTTTGCCTGAAAGACCAAGAAGCGAATGAAAATAGGAAAGAAAAATACTGGAAAAGCAGGGGGGAGAGACTATTTCCTGTCCTTAGACCCAGGGGTGAAATCTACTTATCTTCCCTACCGGTTCAGAAGTGCGCGCGCGGCCATCACATGCAATTTTGGACCCTCTGCGGATGCGCAGAGGGTAAAAAAAGGTTACTTCCTGGCTTTAATGACGACTGGATGAGTGGGCGGAGCCTCACACTGCCTCCATCACCAGTTCTCCGAACCACCCACCACCGCCGCTACCAGTTCAGCTGAACTGGTCCAAACCAGTAGCATTTCATCCTTGCTTAGACCTACTAATTGCAATGAATATAAAACTATATATACAAACTCTGTGCACACCTTCTGGTTTTGATTCCTGGAAACTAGTCCCTGCAGCTTTCTTGGCATGGTTTTTGAAAGGGATTTGCCGGCTTCCTAGGGTTAAGAGAGAATGACTGGCCCAAGGTCACCCAGCTGGTTTTGTGCCTATGATGGCACTATATTTTCTTGATTTGTAGCTGGTACCCTAACCGCTACATCAAACTGGCTCCCTTTATACAACCATTCTGAAAAATCTACATCTAATAAACAAATATAAGAGAATCCAAACTTCTTTCCTTTGCCATAGAATGTCTTTAATAGAATGAACCAAAGTATTCAAAAATACTAAATCCATTTGGAAAATGTGGGATTTTTAAGCAACCAAGTGAGGAAACCTATTATTGGATAAAAGGCATAAAATCAGCAGTCATACCAGAGAGGACACGGACTTCATATTAACAATGTGGTTTCCTTGTTTGTGTGGTATCTCACACACACACATCACAACTACTCCTGTGATGTATTCATTTGGTAGATCAAGAGAACTAAACCATGATTTCATCAGTTATAAAATGTTAGTTATACCAGAATTCCCACTGGTAATTTATTATATCTAGAACAGGAGTGATAAACTCGGGTCATCATGGCATTGTCACGTGATGTAACATGATTTTTTTCCCCTTCACTAAATGGGGTGTGGGCAGTGGTGAAATCTAAAATTTGTTACTACCGGTTCTGTGGGCATGGCTTGGTGGGGGAGGAGGGGGGTAATGTGACTGCTGAGCGAAGAGGTTGTTAAAAAATGCTTTCAAAAGGCTCTGACGATTCCAGCTGAGTTGCTTGATCGGCAGAGGCTTTTTTTCTTTTAAATGCCTCTGACGATCAGGCAACTCAGCTTGGATCGTCAGAGGCATTTAAAAAAAAAAGGGGGGGGTTTTCTTTTAAAAGCCTTTGACGATCCCAGCTGAGCCACGTGATCATCAGAGCCTTTTTTTTATTATTTTTAAAAGCATTTTTTGGCCAAAGAGGTTGTAGAAAAAATGCTTTTAAAATTAAAAAAAAGCCTCTGATGATTATGCGGCTCAGCTGGGCATGGGGGCGGGCAGGGATTTTTGCTATCGGTTCTCTGAACCACCCGCCTCCATCGCTACCGGATCGGGTGATCCGGTCCAAACCGGGAGCATTTCACCCCTGGGTGTGGACCTGGCCAGTGCGTGATACATCCGGCCTGCGGGCTGCAAGTTTGACAGCCCTGGTCTAGAAGAACTTTCCAACCATTATGCTGAAAAATGAGGGCAGGCTTTACATTGCCTCAACAATGGCTAGCTGATGCTAGAAGATTCTGTAAATCAGCGGTGAGGAAATGGCAGAGAACTTAACTAATGTGCTGGAAGAAATCATCAGACTTAACGGGGATAGAATCAATTACATGTTCATGGATTTCAGGCACAAAGAATCTGTCATGGCAGCCCTTATCCGCTTTCATTTTAGCCACATAATTCAGCCTCATCTACAGTTCTGAATGAAATGCACAGGTCCTTTATGAAGCAGAGAAAAGAAATAAAAGGAAATAAGGCAGTCGTTTATAATAGGCAACAATAGAGAGTAATTTTTTTTATAATATGCAAAAAGAAATTACTAGCGAAGTGTCTGAGAGATCTATTTAAGTCATTAATTTAGATAAAACCCAGCATAAGAAGTAAGATAGTTCAATAAAGGACTTTCCTCTGATTAGAGAGAAACAGATGCAGCATATGTATCTGTACAACTTTGAAATTTCATTATGAATGCTTCAAGCCAAACAGTTCAAAAATACCCTGGGAATCCAGTATTATAAGCACTTTCACCAGCCATGGAATTGAAATGTTTTGCTCTTGCTAGTGCCTTTCTTTTCATAGGGCATAAATTGCAGGCTGCCGTGGATTCCTACTGCCATCTTGTGGAAATTAAATGTGGCTGGTAAATGTTTTGTTTATTAATGAGAAAACCCTTAAAAAGTTAGCTTATGCCATAACCAGGGATATAATTGCCTCATTACAGCTCTGAATTCCCCAGATGCCTGATTTTGTTTCTCAGAGCTTTTAATGTCAGAGCTGCCAGATCCAGTCTGGAGAAATCCAGGTGATTACTAGATAGAAATAATATCTCTTTGCTGCAGTCTGGTGATTTCCACTAGCAGAATTTAAGCAGAGCTCCTAAATGTCATAAAATACCATTTATTCCACAAGAAGGCAAGTTATTGAGGTTGTTTCCTCTTATTCCCTCTAGACCAGGGCAGTGGTGAAATGTAAAATTTGTTACTACCAGTTCTGTGGGCATGGCTTGGTGGGAGGGGGTAATGTGACTGGGCGGGCGTGGCCGAAGAGGTTATAGAAAAAATGCTTTTAAAAGGCTCTGACGATCCCAGTTGAGCCATGCATTCATCAGAGGCTTTTTTTTTTTACTTTTAAAAGCATTTTTTTGGCTGAAGAAAAAATGCTTTTAAAAGTAAAAAAAAAAGCCTCTGATGATCGCGCAGCTCAGCTGGCAGGGATTTTTGCAACTGGTTCTCCAAACCACCCGCCACCATCGCTACTGGATCGGGCGATCCAGTCCGAACCGGAAGCATTTCACCCCTGAACCAGGGGTGTCCAAGTTATAACGACACGTTGTCGTCACATGACATATCTCAACTTTTTCTCCCTTCGCTAAACTGGGGGTGGGGGGGTCAGTGCGTGACACATCTAGCCCGCGGGCTGCAAGTTTGACACCCCTACTCTAGACCTTCAAGATCACTTAAGATAGCCATGCTGGTTGGGGAATTTTGGAAATTGAAATACACATATCTTAAAATTGCCAAGTTTGAAAAACACTGGTTTAAGGTGTTGGATTGGCAGAAGGGAGATCCAATAGCAATAGCAATAGCAATAGCACTTATATATCGCTTCATAGTGCTTTACAGTCCTCTCTAAGTGGTTTTACAGAGTCAGCATATTGCCCTCAACAATCTGGGTCCTCATTTTACCCACCTCGGAAGGATGGAAGGCTGAGTCAACCTTAAGCCTGGTGAGACCTGAACTGCCAAACTGCTGGCAGCCGGTGATCAGCAGAAGTAACCTGCAGTACTGCACTCTAATCATTGCGCCACTGCGTCAAGTTTATCTACAACTATGGAGGCCAATCATTCTTTCTGCCTAGCTTATTTCACACGGATGTTGTGAATGCTTTCTATCATTGCTGTATATCTGTTTTTTTTTCCAGAGCTGCCATTGTTTTTATCATGTAAAAATGCCCCTGGATTCAGGAGCATTCCTCGAATTGATTATGCTAGAGGTTGCTGTCTCATCCACTTTTTGTTTGAACTAAAAGAATTTTAGATTTTGAGAGGTACAAAGGGAAGAATCACCTTTATATATTTGATGCCCTCAGATATCACACTATAGTCTGTTTGTAGAGAATATCCTTTCCATGCCCAATGAAACATAATTTTCATTACCTCGTTTAGATTTTAGAAAATTGATTTAATTCATTTTCCCTATTAATTGCTCATCAGTTGTGGTTTTGAGAGAGCACCAGCTTCAAGATATGTGTAATATTGGGTGGTCATATTGACATCACTGTGATTTGCTACAGGAAAATACAGTGGGGCAAAAAAGTATTTAATCAGCCACCAATTGGGCAAGTTTCTGCATAGGTAGACCTCAACTATGAGAGACAAAATGAGAAAACAAATCCAGACAATCACATTGTCTGATTTGGAAAGAATTTATTTGCAAATTATGGTGGAAAATAAATATTTGGTCAATATCAAAAGTTCATCTCAATACTTTGTTATATATCCTTTGTTGGCAATGACAGAGGTCAAACGTTTTCTGTAAATCTTCACAAGGTTGGCACACACTGTTGCTGGTATGTTGGCCCATTCCTCCATGCAGATCTCCTCTAGAGCAGTGATGTTTTGGGGCTGTCGCTGGGCAACACGAACTTTCAACTCCCTCCAAAGGTTTTCTATGGGGTTGAGATCTGGAGACTGGCTAGGCCACTCCAGGATCTTGAAATGCTTCTTACGAAGCCACTCCTCCATTGCCCGGGCGGTGTGTTTGAGATCTTTGTCATGCTGAAAGACCCAGCCACGTTTCATCTTCAATGCCCTTGCTGATGGAAGGTGGTTTGCACTCAAAATCTCACAATACATGGCCCCATTCATTCTTTCCTGTACACGGATCAGTCGTCCTGGTCCCTTTGCAGAGAAACAGCCCCAAAGCATGATGTTGCCACCCCCATGCTTCACAGTAGGTATGGTGTTCTTTGGATGCAACTCAGCATTCTCTCTCCTCCAAACATGACGAGTTGTGTTTCTACCAAACAGTCCTACTTTGGTTTCATCTGACCATATGACATTCTCCCAATCCTCTTCTGGATCATCCAAATGCTCTCTAGCAAACTTCAGACGGGCCCAGACATGACTGGCTTAAGCAGGGGGACACGTCTGGCACTGCAGGATCTGAGTCCCTGGCGGTGTAGTGTGTTACTGATGGTAGCCTTTGTTACGTTGGTTCCAACTCTCTGCAGGTCATTCACTAGGTCCCCCTGTGTAGTTCTGGAATTTTTGCTCACTGTTCTTGTGATCATTTTGACCCCACAGGGTGAGATCTTCGTGGAGCCCCAGATCGAGGAAAATTATCAATGGTCTTGTATGTCTTCCATTTTCTAATTATTGCTCCCACAGTTGATTTCTTCACACCAAGCTGCTTGCCTATTGCAGATTCAGTCTTCCCAGCCTGGTGCAGGTCTACAATTTTGTTTCTGGTGTCCTTCGACAGCTCTTTGGTCTTCACCATAGTGGAGTTTGAAGTGTGACTGTTTGAGGTTGAGGACAGTAGTTTTTATACTGATAACAAGTTCAAACAGGTGCCATTAATACAGGTAATGAGTGGAGGACAGAGGAGCCTCTTAAAGAAGAAGTTACAGGTCTGTGAGAGCCAGAAATCTTGCTTGTTTATAGGTGACCAAATACTTATTTTCCACCATAATTTGCAAATAAATTCTTTCCAAATCAGACAATGTGATTGTCTGGATTTGTTTTCTCGTTTTGTCTCTCACAGTTGAGGTCTACCTATGATGTCAATTACAGGCCTCTCTCATCTTGGCCTCTAGGCCTCTCTATTGGGGGCGAGTCTTTGGCCCCCACTGAAAGGGCTCGCAATCTGGGAGTCCTCCTGGATAGGCAGCTGTCCTTGGAGGAACATCTGACGGCTGTTACCAGGGGGACCTTTTATCAGGTTCGCCTGATTCACCAGTTGCGGCCCTTTCTTGATCGGGATTCCTTGTGCACAGTCACTCACGCCCTCGTCACCTCTCGCCTTGACTACTGCAACGCTCTCTACATGGGGCTCCCCTTGAAGAGCACCCAGAGGCTCCAGCTGGTCCAGAATGCAGCAGCGCGGGTAGTGATGGGAGCAACATGGCGCTCCCATGTAACACCGCTCCTGCGCGAGCTGCACTGGCTCCCGGTGGTCTTCCGGGTGCGCTTCAAGGTGTTGGTTATCACCTTTAAAGCGCTCCATGGCATAGGGCCTAGCTATCTCTGAGACCGCCTGCTGCTACCAACGACCTCCCATCGACCCGTGCGCTCCCAGAGAGGGCCTCCTCAGGGTGTCATCAGCCAAACAATGTAGGCTGGTGGCCCCCAGGGGGAGGGCCTTCTCTGTGGGGGCTCCCACCCTCTGGAATCAGTTGCCCCCGGAGATAAGGAGAATCCATGACCTCAATGCCTTCCGTCGTTCCCTGAAAACCCATCTTTTCCAGCAAGCCGGGTTGGCTTAGAAGAAATTTTTAAATTTTTTAATTAGTTTGTGATTCTTAACTTTCGGCCCAAATTTATATATATTTTTAAATGTTTTAATATTTGTATTCTATGTTTTTTATCTTGGCTGTACACCGCCCTGAGTCCTCAGGGAGAAGGGCGGCATATAAATTGGAAATTAAATTAAATTAAATTAAATTAAAATCTTTTTAAGTGGGAGAACTTGCACAATTGGTGGCTGACTAAATACTTTTTTGCCCCACTGTAACACATGGGTGAAACTGCATATATCAATCAAAGTAGAGCTGGAAGGGATCTTGGAGGTCTTCTAGTCCAGGGCTCCCCAACCCACAGGCTGTGGCCACTACCAGGCTGTGGCCTGCTTGAAACTGGGCCACCAGAGAGATGGGCAAGGACATGCGCATGTGAAGCTCCACCTGTGTGAAAAGGTGTTTGTGCGAAGCTCAATGAAGCTTTGCACATCTTCTGCTTGAGTGAATGGAGCTTCACGCGAGAACACAAACGGCCTCCATTCATGTGCAAAGCTCCGTTCACGCAGGTGTAGGGCGCGCATGCCAGCCGTTCATACAAATGCAGCTGTGCGTATGTGCGGGCGCCTGCCACTCACACACACACACGCCGGGTTGGACTGCCAAGCTGGAAAGTTGAAGACCACTGTTCTAGTCCAACCCTGGTTCAAGCAGGTGACCCTATACCCATGATGGCGAAACTATGACACATGTGCCAGAGATGGCACGTAGAGTCCTCTCTGCTGGCATGCACACTGTCACCCCAGTCATATCTCCATGGTGTTTCTTTCGTGAACTTCTGTTTCCCTGCAAACGACCAAAGAAAAGCTCATGAAAGAAAATGATCTTGCCTCTTGCAGGGCTGCCATTGTTGGGATGCCCCACCTCCCGCCGGCCAGCTGGTCTTCGGGTCTCTGCTGTGCGTGCATGCATGCCCATGCATGTGTGCACATGTCCACACATGCACACATTTGTGCATGCGTGCACCTTTCAGTTTCAGCATGCGCACACAGTTTGGGCACTTGGTATCTAAGAGGTTCGCTATCACTGTCCTATACCCTTTCAAACCGGTAGCTGTCCAGACTCTTCTTAAAAACCTCCAGTAATGAGACACCTACAACTTCTGAAGGCAGGCTGTTCCATTGATTAATTGATCTCAGTGTTAGAAAATTTCTCTTTAATTCCAAGTTGCTTCTCTCCTTGATTAGTTTCCAATCATTGTTTCTTGTATTGCCTTCTGGTGCTTTGGAAAATAAGTGGATCCCCTTTTCTATGTAGCAGCCCTTCAAATACAGGAATACTGCTATCACCCCTAGTCTTTGTATCAGACATCTTGGAGAAATACATAGCACAGCATTTGTGCACACTGTCATTACTGACACACTATTTATTGCAAACACCACTGTGTGACCACTGTATATGTTTTCTGACCATCAACACAGCTAACAAAGCACACAGACACAGGTAAATAATATAAATAACAATACATTTATTAAAACTGTACAATAAACGACGAATTTTGTCGACAAAGAATGTATCTTGTCTTTTTATGTACTGTAGGAAGTTAGCACCCACCCCTTTCCTGGAAGAGTGAAAGATTTTAGGAAATATGAAAAAGGCAGAATATTATATTTCCCTGGATAAGAAATGGATAAGCATGGTTTGAAGCAGCTCCCACCTTCCTGCCCCCCCCCACCCTTTGTTAATGGACCAGAGGCAGAAAACCCAATCCTTTGTCAAAGGACATTTGCAACACAATAGCAACAGAAACTAACACAATGGGCCCAGTCTTGCAACCAAAACTCACATGTGACCTGAGAAGCACATGTGACCATCAGCCAGCAAGGCTAGCTAAGACCCCCACCCCCTGGGAGTCTGACAACCAATCAGGATACTCTTTCGTGGCCCCAAGAAATGCAAAGCCAGAAAGAGCATAAAAACCAGAGAATTTACTGTATCTGCCCTTTTTCTGTTCAGGAACTCAAGCCATGTGATCCTGTCCACCATTAAACCATCTTTCCAAGCAGTCTCCATGTTTCCAGTGTCTTTTTCCCCACTTGGAGCAGAACCTAGGAGGAGATTTCTTCCAACAGTACATTAAGAGCATATGCACCAAAGACAAACTCCTTGTGGGTCCAATCACACTTGGCCAATAAATAATTCTATTATGCTAAAGTTTTTGCAGGAAAAGACGAATATAACCTCTGCTACAGAGAGTGTATCGAAACATTAAGATGATTCGATGATCCGAGTAACCAGAGCAAAAGAGACTTCTTCCTAGCGTTATTATGGCAGGGTCCGTTTAAAAATAGACCATTAAAAAGAGATAAAAGAGCAAAAGAGACAATTCACCCAAAATGCAAACCGGAAATTTAACCCCCTTATTAAAAAAACTCAATACCTTAACATAAATAGCGAAATGTGTAGAAGGACACCATAACAATCCTATCAAAAAGGACTTGGGGTTTTCTTGTCTTCCCGTTTTAGCCTTCTTGGTAGATGAAAATAATGCAGAGAGATCTCTACGTGCATAAACTCTAAAAGTGTAAATAATAATGATAATGATAATAATAGTAATAATAATAATAATAATAATAATAATAATAATGATAATAATGATAATGATAATAATAAAAATTACGACATGTATAAAATGAACAACGGCTCGGCTTCCAGCTTTTAACGCGAGTTTTAGGGACTCTTGTTGGAGTCGGGCAACGAGTAACCCTATCAGACGTCGTCTGCAAACCCATGCTGGCCATCCGGCGATCACCCGCGTTACTCCAACTGGGTAAAGCGGAGTCACGTGCCTCGATCCCAGACGCGCGCCTCCCCCCACTTGGTAACGTCACTCGCGCAGCCACCAGCCAGCGGTAAGGCTGCATTGTCACCTCCTCCACGACAGGGGCCGCTGTCGGACGGGATGCGGAAAGCCTTTTGGCCCGCCGGATGTTGCGTAGCTGTGCGCGGCCTGGCTTGGCGGTATCGCTGGCTCGGGGTTTTTGGTGTGGAGGGCAGGGTGGTTGTGTTCGCCGCTGCAGCAAAGGGCGTCGCAGGTAAAGGAGGGCGGTCGGCCGGAGGAGCAGACGCCGAGGAGGCACCATGCCCACCGTGGAGGAGCTCTACCGTAATTACGGCATCCTAGCCGACGCTAAGGATACCGCTCCGGAGGTGGGACGCCAACGGGGGTTTTGTTTTGTTTTGTTTTGTTTTGTGGGGGGGTGGGGGTGGATTTTGCCCCTTTGGGCTTTGGCATAGCGGGGCAGGGAAGGAAAGGGAAGCCCTCTCGGCTCTCCTTTTAGCTGCGGAGAACGTTGGCTTTGGATGGAAGCGTCGCCTCGGCCAACCGCGGCGCGAAGGAGCCAGTAGGCCGACCAAATTCGACGAAGGCCGGGGATCCTTCCTTCGTTTTGTTTACCCCAAATCCAGCTTTCATTTATCTCAGGAGTGGGCAAAAATGTGGCCCTTTTACAACCTGTGGACTTCAACTCCCAGAATTCCTGAGACAACCAAGCTGTCTCAGGAATTCTGGGAGTTGAAGTCCACAGGTTGTAAAAGGGCCACATTTTTGCCCACCCCTGATTTATCTAGTTTAGCCTTTGGAGGCTTATTCCCCAAGGGGATGGGGGGGGGGGGGGAGATTGCTGCTCTCGTTTCTCCCGCGCGCTGTGCCGGATGGATAGGATTCAACTTACACAAACAAACGAACGAACGAACAGCAGACGCTGCCCAGTTTTGCATAAACAAATGATTGGCGGACCCTAAAATCCTCTCTTCCCTCCCCCCCCCCTCTCTCCCCCACCCCCAAATGAGAAATTTGGCGAGTGCGTGTCTCCTTCTTTTAAGAGGTACTCTTTGGCCGAGGTTAAAAACGAAGCGGTTAAGGCTTCTGGGATGCTCTTAACTTCACTCTACCAACTGGAAGGTTTTTTAGACGGGATCCTGTGAAAATGGACTTTAAAATGTCCCTTTTAAGTTCTGCTGGGGTTTTCTTTAAGGCTGCGGTTTGTTTTGATTTTTTCTAAGTGCTGGGAAAGGTGCCTCAGTGGCTAAGATGCTGAGCTTGTCAATCGAAAATTCAGCAGTTCGATTCGCTAGTGCCGCCTAACAGGGTGAGTTCCCCTTACTTGTCCCAGCTTCTGCCAACCTAGCAGTTCGAAAGCACATAAAAAATGCAAGTAGAAAAAATAGGGACCACCTTTGGTGGGAAGGTAACAGCATTCCATGCATCTTTGGCGTCTAGTCATCCCAGCCACATGACCACGGAGACATCTTCCGACAGCACTGGCTCTTCGGCTTTGAAACGGAGATGAGCACCGCCCCCTAGAGTCAGGAACGACTAGCACATATGTGCGAGGGGAACCTTTACCTTAAGTCCTGGGAAGTAGCAATGCCTTGGCAGCATGGATCATTTCATTGAGAATTTATACAAACGTGCTTTTTCCTAGGAAATGGTCACCTGTGTAATAGTAAAGTATACCTCTATGTTTCAGTAAATGTCAACCTTTACCTTTCGGTATGCTAATTAAAGACAGGGTAGAGAGTTGAGCGCTCTTTCTGTCATAGTGGATAATGTAAAATGTCAATTTTTAAAATAAAAAAATGAAAGTGCTCATTCTTTTCCTTTGAAACATTTTCTTAAAATACATTGGGATATGATAAGGTGCCATATAAAAAAAATCTGCCTTGAGAAATATTCAAGGCTCCTTTTCTGTCTGGCAGGTTCTTATACCATTGTTGTATAAAATATCAAGTTCATTATCATTTTTCCTTTAGAAAAAATATATATCATTTTTAAATGATATAATATCATTTAAAATAAAATATCATTTTTCCTTTAGAAAAAAGGCACTCAGTTACCCTTTTTGCGCTGCAATTAGGTGAAGCCTTTAATTTACAATTTCTGGAGAAGAGGATTAGTAAATTGCAGCAAAAAATGGTGTGACTGAATCTAATACTGTCTTTAAGGAGTTACAGGCACACTGATTATGTAGCATATATTATATAAACATTTTCTATATTAGATATGCCTCGTAGGATACAACAGAAGTCCTGTTTTTCTGTATTTCATTTCAGTCTTGTACTGAAATATTCAGCATATTAGAAAGGAAAACTGTACAAGTAGTACATTTATATGCACTAGATCCCCACCTCGCCCTGCACATTTAAAATGAATTAGCCTCTTTAGATTTTCGGAAAATATAGTACTATATGTTTTGTGTAATCTTCCCTTTTGGAAGAGACGTATTCTTACATTCAGGATCATTGGCCTTTCGGGTGAATACAGTATAGAATATTTTTTAAAAACAGAGACCCTACTAAGTAGAGAAAATAGGGCCAAGTACACAGAAATCACAACTGTTGGTATCTCTTTAATTAAAGCAACAAGATCCAAGGAAAAGATGAAAGTTCTTTAAGAATTTGCCAGTGCAGTATTAATTTCCATATCTATGCTGAATCACATTTGGATTACTGTACAGCCCTAGTGTTAAAATACTTACAGTCCTTTAACCATTTAAGCTTAGTGTTCAAAAGCCAAAATACATTAAGAATTGCAACAGCTATCAGCTATAAAAGATGCTTAGCGTTATGAACTTCCAAAGAAAGGCCATTCTTACTGTAAAAAGGCAGCAGACATTTTCTGGTTGCTTGGTATATATGGAGGATGATAAAAAACAGTGCTTGTGGAAAGATTGCAGTAAATTGTTTCCATACGTATATTTATTATTTCATAGGCTAATACTTTGATATGCTAGCAGGAATGGAAGCTAGCATATTACACCTTTTGAGTACACTATCAAAAACCATGTGCATCAGTAGAGCACTCAATCATTACAAAATGTGATGTCTCTGCTATGGTAAATGTTTAGTCAGAAATGATGGGATAATTATGAATTATTAATAGATAATTTTCTTATGAGAAAATTTTCTGGCAAATGCAATTTTAATTTTTCATTGCTTACTTAAAGCTCTGCATTCTTAGAATTCTCTCTTCTTTTCTAGCACAAAGATGCTTATCAAGTTATCTTGGATGGTGTCAAAGGGGGTGCTAAGGAGAAGAGATTAGCAGCACAGTTTATTCCAAAGTTCTTCAAACATTTCCCTGAGTTGGCAGATTCTGCTATAAATGCTCAGTTGGATCTTTGTGAAGATGAAGATGTTTCGGTAAGTGCCTTTTTCTTTACAAAAGGGAAAATGCTATTGGAATGTGCATTGATACAGTACCTGAAAATCTCATTAACAATACATTTTATGTGCCTTTTTTGCCCATTCTCTGCAAGCAGTTGCAAAATCTTTTTAGGTTATGGTGTAGCTGTTAAGATTGTTAATAATAGTCCATTCCCTGTGCTATTATTTCTGCTATTTTGCACAATTAAAATATTTACAACAGTTGCGGAATTGCATCGTAAATCTACTAATAGCATAATATGCTAGTGTTGATTCATTAAAATCCTAAATATTTTTCATGTGGATTTTATATTGTGATGATCCTGATGCCGAATCTTCTGTAATTGAACATATATTATCCAGTTGTTCCATGTGTGTCTTTTTTTGTTTATAGATCCGGCGCCAGGCAATCAAAGAATTACCTCAGTTTGCTATGGGTGATAACCTCCCTAGGGTAGCAGACATACTTACCCAGCTTCTGCAATCAGGTGAGACAGATTATTGTATTAGTTAGAGTAAAAGGCACAGTTAATTATTCATTGCCATAGTTTTCTTGCTTCAGCTTTCTGTTTTCTTATCAAAGTTGTACTATTATATTTTTGAAGAATTTCTCTTCCCTTTATTCTCATTATTTTTCACATTATTCCTAAGTATTATATTTTCCCATTGAAAATATGGTATGAGTAAGGGATGTTGTGATCTAAAAGATAGATGCTAATTTTGAGTCTTTATTAGCAGTGCTAATACGACATAATGCAGAAGAAACATTTGGATAGAAGACACCTTGCAGCTTCAAATTCTTTCTTAGGTATTACCTATATAATCTTGTGGTCACTAAAAGTCAACATCAACTTGATAGCATATAACCAGTTGGGAAATTGTGCTTTAGATACTGCTTTGGAAGTGCACTACAAAAGCTAAAAACTGGCATTGATATCTCTTTATTTTTTAAATAATGATACCTCCAAGTTCAGTTTTATGTTTGTGTCTGGTACAAAATGAACCTTTTTCTTTTGTTCTTATTGCGGTCATATACTTATATAGTTGGTATATATCTGTACATCAAGTTTATTGTAAATATTTAGCCAGAATCATTTTTCTCTGAATTTTATATTTTCACTGTCTTGGTTTCTTTGTAAGGGTTTTGCCTGGAACAGTTTATTCTGTGAAATTCTTTATTTCCTGAATTTCCAGTATTTGGCACTATCTGGCTTAAAAGAATTGCTGATCCTTTGTTTTCTTTATTTTTAGATGATTCTGCAGAATTCAACTTGGTTAACAATGCTTTGCTTAGTATATTTAAGATGGATGCTAAAGGTAAAGGATGCGTTTTATACTAAAATATTTTATGTTAATATTTTGAAATAAAATAAAGGACTGAGTGTACTTTGTCGCATTAAATAGAATAAAAATCAGAACAAAAGATGTTATGGCAACAATAACAAAATTACTTTCAAGGAAAAGAGTTCAACGCTTGCACTGTGATAGTTATTTAGAAATATACAGATCAGTTAGAAAGTTATAAAAATCTTAAAGCTATGTTTTCTATATTATTTCAATTTACATATAATGTAACTATAAATAATGGATTGCATCCAATTGGTATGTCTCAGCAATATTTATTTATTTATTTAAAATATTGTATGGCTGCTCACTTCAACAAAGGTGACTCGGGTGTTTACAAGAAGTGTCGGGTGTCAACAAAATTATTCTATTTCTCCCTTATTCCCCTTTTAGAATCTGTTAATCAGATTTAGGATAAAAGCGATGGGGCTGGGAGAGCAGTTAAAAACGGGGAAGCTTGCAAGGAGAGAACTCAAGTGCCCTTTGATATTGTTGGATGTAGCCTTAAATGTTTAACGAAAAGATCGGTTCCTTTCAGTTATAAACAAACAAATGAGTGTCTTTATTGTTGTTTTAGGAACACTTGGTGGTTTGTTCAGTCAGATTCTTCAGGGAGAGGATATTGTGCGAGAAAGAGCCATTAAATTCCTCTCTACAAAACTCAAAACACTGCCTGAAGATGTGCTAACAAAAGAAGTTGAGGAACTAATACTGACAGAATCAAAGAAGGTGAATATATTAATCTTGTTAAATGATTGCAACAATTTTATAAACAGCATGAACTGTTGTACTGCATTTTGACTAGAAAACAATTAAATTAACTATAGCCATTCTCAAAAACCAGTTGGTGTTAATGATATTTTGGCATTGGTAAAGAGATATTTTCTTTCCTGGTTTATGACTCTCTGCACTCAGTTACTCAAGGCCTTGATCATCTCTCATCTAGACTATTGCAATGTGCTTTACATGGGGCTACCCTTGAAATCCATTCAGAAGCTGCAGCTGGTGCAAAATAGGGCAGTGAGAGCAGTCTTTGGGGCCCCTACATTGGTCCACATTACACTTCTGCTCCATGAACCTAACTATCGGTCTGCTTCTGAGTGTATTTCAAGGTGTTAGTTATGACCTTTAAAGCCCTTAATAGCAAAGGTCCAGGTTACATGATGAACCAAATCCTACTATGACAAGCCAGGCCTTGTGCCAACAGAAAGGTCTTACTTTGGATCCCATCAGTCAAAGAACTCTTGACTATCAGGATCCAGAAGTAGCGCCTTCTCTGCTGCAGCACCTGCCCTTTGGAATATCTTACCCTCTAAGGCAGAGGTGGGGAACTTTTTTCCCTTTACGACTTGTGGACTTTCAACTCCCAGAATTCCTGAGCCAGCACCCTCCTATCCTTCCACAAGATCCTGAAGACTGCCAGTTGGCCTGGGGAACCAAATGGGGGACTTCCACACTGGAGGTATCTGCTGGATTGATCCCCCCCTCACCTATCCATCTTTTTATTATCATAATCATGTATTCTTGTTGTGTTCTTTTACACTGTTTATTTTATTCTATTATTTCTGATAATATTTGTTTCATTCCTTCTCTTTTATTGTTGTAAGCTGCCTAGAATAGCCCCATAGCAAGATAGGTGGCAAATAAATGTAGCATGCATGTAGTATGATATAACAAACAAGAATATAATTAAAATCTTTGCTTAGTTATTGAATGAACTTGGAAGAAATTAACATATCAGGCAAGAATGCTATTAGACTAAATGAACAGCTATTTAAATACTGTGTACATTACAATTAATTACAAAATCACTTATTGGGTAAAGAAAAGGAATATGCAAATTTTCCCTTTCAAGTGCTATGTCCTTTATTTCCTGCTTTCTTCCATTTCTTCAGGTGCTTGAGGATGTGACAGGGGAGGAGTTTGTCTTATTCATGAAGATACTATCTGGCTTAAAAAGCCTTCAGACAGTAAGTGGGAGGCAACAACTAGTTGAACTAGTGGCTGAACAGGCTGACCTTGAACAAACCTTTAATCCATCGGACCCTGATTGTGTGGACAGACTCTTGCAGTGCACTCGCCAAGCAGTTCCACTGTTTTCTGTAAGTATTCATGCTAAGGAATGTTGTGTCTTTCATGCCAAGTCTAAAAAACCTGTAACTGGCATGGTTGGAGTGAATGCAGGCAATCCTTACTTTACAACCATTCGTTCATCGGCTCTTCAAAGTTACTCACGACCATTCTTCAACGTTGTGACTGCCACAGCATCCCAGTGGTCACCATTTGGGTCCTTAGCAACTGGCTTGCAATTATGACAATTATAGCCTTCCACTATCACATGATGGCATTTGCAACCTTCACTGCCAGCCTCCAATAAGCAAAGTCAATGGGAAAGGCAGCAGGAGGTCACAAATGGCAATCATGTAATGTACATAACTATGTGAGGTTCGCTTAACGGCATCAACCATAACTCTTAACTTGGTATGGCCACATCATGTCATGCTTTGCAACCACATATCTTAGAGAGAGAAAAATGTTAAGTGGGGACTACCTGTATTCTATGATGCAGGCCACAGCTATGTATACATTTCTTTTGAAAATCATTTTTATCTTGATTTTGAACTCTTACTCCCCACCGCTAATCCAAAGGGACTGACAGTGGAAAAACAATAACAAAAATTCAATCACAGTGCATTAAATAAGGATTTGTCACTGAAAGATGTAAAAGGGTACAGAGGCCACAAAGTAGTAGACCTTCTCTACTAAATGGAAAAATATAATCCATAAACAAGAATAAAAGTTTTGAAATAGATTAAGATTGAAGAAGAACAAATAATAACTTCTAGGATATCCATGATAGTAATTACCTTCTACTCTTGTGCCTATAGAACAGTAATTCTGTAATATAGTAGCAATTCTCCCAGATGAATAATGCTAAAATGGGACACTGCAGGTGGCCATAAATGCGACCTGGTTGGCAAGCGCCCAAAATTCAGTTTGAGCGTGGAGGAGAATGGCCATCAGAATTTGGAATCCGGTTCATAAGTATCCCCACAGTATGCAAGGAATGCATTCCCATCAAAAAAGCTAAATATGTAGTACCATAATATACCTATTCTTATAAATATTTTCCAGTGGGAGAGTCATATTGCTAGTATTAAATCTTTTAATACTAAATATTTGCATATTACTCACTTTTGGAATGTGCTTACCCATTTACTCTGCTTCCTCTTGCATACAGTATTTCGATGCATTTTATTAATTGTACCTGAACTAAAATGATTTATTCTACAGTATTTTTATTAACAATAGTTTCAATTAAATTCCTTATGGTTTTAAGGCATGTAGCATACAACAGCTAAAAGAGAATTGATACATTCTTTAAAGTTCAGTTCAAAATTTCAACTTCAAAATGTCCTTTTTTCTTTATACTGGTTGTTTTTTTACTTTATCAAAGTTTGAACTTTAGATCTGTTATTCAGTTTTATAGATGAGAATGGATGAAATGTCAGCCAGCACTTTGTCTCCTCCAAAATACTAATTTGCTTGAGTATGAATAAGTAGTTTACTTGCAGGGTGATTTTTGCCTAGAGGGGTGGTTAAGTGCAATAGTGTTACAACTGTGCATAAACAGCACTGTGTGAAAATGAGTTTCCCATGAGGATGCTAGTTTGAAAGAGGGGTTAAAGAAGCCATCTATGTCAAAATAGATGGCTTCTATTTGAAACTGAAGTTAATTCATTCATCTTGAAAAATAAGGCCAGGCTTATCTGGTAATAGAGAATTGTAACAACCATATTGATACATTTTTCCCAGTGCTAATAATCTTACAGTAATAATTGCTGTTCTGATTTGCCACAGAAAAATGTTCACTCTACAAGATTTGTGACTTACTTCTGTGAGCATGTGCTGCCAAATTTGAGTTCTCTGACCACTCCAGTTGAAGGCCTTGATATCCAATTAGAGGTAAGATAATCTGAATATATCTGACATGGCTAGAATTATTCAGTGTATATATGAAACGAAGAAATGTATAATTAATAGTAATAAATGCCTTTAAAGTTTTATTATCTTCAAAATCTTTCCAATAATTATATAAAATCCCATTTCATTTTGTACATTGCAGTGCAAAAATAAAAAACAAATTACTTCTTCCTAAGGTTTTTAGTCTAGAATAATCTAAGGTATACTGCATTCAGTAAGCAGGCATATTTTTTAACAAATCAGTGTTTTTATTAGTTTCACTTACTTATGTCATAATCAAGTGAGCAAGATTTGTTTTTCAGGTCTACTTCTGTTTAACATTGTCATCATACAAAGTTATAAATCTTCATTTTTACTTCATTTTCTAAAGATAGAATTTATCTTTTTCAGGTACTAAAATTACTTGCTGAGATGAGTTCCTTTTGTGGGGACATGGAAAAGTTAGAATCAAATCTAAAGAAACTTTTTGATAAATTACTGGTAAGTGTATTCATAATCTTAGAAACATTGTAAATGTTCATAATTAAACTTAAATTTCTGATTATTATTCAAGAAAATTTAAAAAATTTTCAAGAGGCAACTGGACTTTCTAGGGTTGGATTTTTTGTTTGTTTGTTTTTTGAAGATTGGAGATAGATGATGTCGTATCCCACCCCCTCTGTTGAGAGAGAGCTGTTCAATTTTGATATAGATAGCCTCTTTAACCCCTCTTATTTTGGCAGAGAGGATGCTAGTTTGAAAGAGGGGTTAAAAAAGCCATCTATGTCAAAATTGAACAGCCCTCTCTCAACAGAGGGGGAGGGATATGACATACATCTCCAATCTACTAATAGATTGGAGACTAATAAACTACTAGGAAAAATGCTGCCAGTTATTGTACAAGGATGATGGAATGAAATTCTTTTATTACCATAGCAATCTTATTTGTAGATACTTGTTTAAAGGAACATTCAAATGGAATCCAGAGTGTGTTGTTCTTTTGACCAGTGCTATTCTCCCAGTAGGATTAAACCCCTCATGCATTTGTGTACCCAAAAATCTGCTTTTTGAAGTTTGTTTTTGTGCTCTTGGGTGGGGGAATGGAAGAAAACAATAGAAAGCTCAATTTATAAATGAAAATGTCATTTACCGGTATATTCCAAAATGTTGGAAATAGCTCATTGTATATCATTTCTAATAATTTGAAATACATGAGAACTATTAGCTGAAAATAAATACTATATAACTTGTATTTCTACTTCTCAGGAATACATGCCACTTCCTCCAGAAGAAGCAGAGAACGGGGAGAATGCAGGCAATGAAGAGCCTAAGCTACAATTTAGTTATGTGGAATGCTTGTTATATAGCTTTCATCAACTAGGACGAAAACTTACAGATTTCCTAACAGCAAAGTTGAACACAGATAAAGTGAAAGACTTTAAAATCAGGTAGTACTATGCAGGCTTTATTAGAATGAAAATAATATGTCCAGGTTAGAAATATGAAGTATTTTTCTATGCTGCAAATAAATTATTCGTATTCATGAAAGAATGGTCAATGTTTGAAAGGGAAAGGTTAAAAAGAGAAAAGTTTTCTGTGCTACAATAAGTACAGTATATAGCCCAGAACTACAAATTACAATTTTAGATGTAATTGTTTTAATTGCATCTTCTGAAGAATCAATCTTGTGATTTTACCTGTGAAGAAATGCTGTTGAATTCTGAGAGAAAATTAATGTGATTGTGGTTAAAATTATTCCAGTAGCCTTTTCTCCACTGTAAGCTTGAGTATTGATTTCATTTATCTCAGAATTAATTATCACACATTCTAGGTTTAGCTTTCTAAACAGCACAGCTGCTGCTAAAATATTTGGATTCTAAATAATACAAATGAAATACAATTTCTTGTTGTGAAAAAAATACATTTGTTCTATTTAGCACCCATTAAATACTTAGCAAACTCAACGCAATATCCAATAGATTTACTACAAACTATTATTGCCCTATTACCTTTAGAGTACTATTACTGTCTTAGTGACTTTTTACATTCCAAGTTAAATAGTATGAGTTGTGAATGTAATAATATGATAATTTATGGGAAAAGTAAAAAGAAAAATCTATGGGTTTGCCTCGTCATGGATATAAAAAGCACTTGCACATTCATACTGTTAGTAAGTTAGTAGTCAATTGTTTCATTTGATTTATTCTTGTTTTCAATAAATATTCTAATTTAGCTGAGTCAGAGCCTGCAAAATAGCTGAATAGACTGAAACTTTTGCCAGGTGGCAAATTAAGAATATGTTCAATGTGGAAATTTGTGATTTACTGCCAAGCCATAATCAAGGGAACCTAATGGCTAGTTTCAACTGTTCTTTTCCAGTATTCATCCAGAAGTGTATTGGACAAAGACAGAGACTAATAAAAATACTTTATCCAAGTTCCCATGATGATTGCAGCCATTCTTGATTGTCCATCCAATATGCAGCAAAACTTTAGAATTTCAGAATTAATGCTAAAATATGTCTAGGGTAAAATAATAAGTGGCTGCACTATTATTCATAAAATTCTCCTTTTCATCAGCCAATGTTATTATTGAACAGCATTGGATTATAATAAAACTTCATTGTTTAAATGAAATGCATTTATACCTTTGTACATGTTTCCTACTACTACAAATTTGGTGTTCAGAAGTATTTCTAACAGGCAATATAGGTTTCTTTTTTGGTGGTCAAGTCTGTTATTCTTTCCTAAGATTAAGAAGGCTGTTGGTTTCACCATATGGTCCTGCACAGTTTTATATTAAACGCTTCTCTCTTCTAGATTACAGTATTTTGCTAGAGGACTTCAGGTTTATATCCGACAACTTCGTTTGGCGCTCCAAGGCAAAACAGGAGAAGCACTGAAGACAGAAGAGGTAAGTCTTTGAAAACTTCGACCTTACATGAGTTTAGTTTAGTTTCATGTCAGTGTGCAATGTAAAACCTGACAAACACATTACTTTCAAGTTCTTGAGTTCCTTATTGTTTTATCTGGATCAGCAATTGCAAATTTGTAAGCTCATAACAATATAAAAGATATGATGTGCACAAATAATAACAGTGATTTGGTTCATAACACTAGTATGTGAATTTTTCTCTGTTTCCAGTACTCCAAAAGTCAATCAATTTCAAGAACTAGTATAAAGGTTGTAAATAGCAAGTTTCTTAGCACAGTAATTTTTGTAGCTGTTAGATAGCCGTATCATAATTACATACTAGTTGCAGATTATTAACATGGCTTGTCAAAGCTTCTGTGAATATGAAAGCTTCCAACTAGAATAAAGTATAGTATTCCTATTGAGAAACAATTAGTACCTTCAGTGCCAAAAATTGGACTGGGGAAAATGTCAGAGGATGTTTCAGTGTTTAAATCATATAGGTGTATGATTTAATAAATAGTCTTTTTTTTTCAGAACAAAATTAAAGTGGTTGCACTAAAAATAACAAACAACATCAACGTTTTAATTAAGGTAAGAGTTAAATTGTGGGACAAAAATATTGACAAGTCTACTTTGTCATTATTCTATTTGAGCAATATGTGAAGCCTGTGTCAAGTATAATGTTTATGTCTTTGAAAAAAAACAAAGAGAAAATGAGGTGGTTACATTTTTTTGTGATGGACACATTTTCATCATTCTGAAATATATGAGGCCTTCAGAATTCAAATGTGCTTCTTTTTAAAATGAGACTTTTCTAGAAAAGTTTTTCATAATTCAAGAAATGTGATTTCAGGAAATTCAAAACAGACTTCTCATTTTGCCTCTAGGATCTTTTCCACATTCCTCCTTCATATAAGAGTACAGTTACACTCTCCTGGAAACCTGTACAGAAGTCTGAAGTTGGGTAAGATAACAGTGAATGTTCCAATCTTTTCTTTACAGTCCAGAGAATCTTATTGTCTTTCATTATGCTTTTGATGAGCAGAGAAAAGGACTTAACAAAATATGGGGAAATGAACTAACTTTTGTGCAAGATGATCCATCTAATGTGTTGGTGTAACATATGGCTGGCAACTTGTAAATGCAACATTGTAACCCAATGAGAGGGCATCAGGTGGTATTCTGTGTCTTTGTGGTGTTGCTGGGTAAAGAGTTCAACTTTTTAGGAGATTGGGGATTATGGGATATGGAGATCTGTAGGAAGCAAATTGCCTATTCCCATACTTAAAACTTCAGATTTTGGTCCATTTTTCAAGGGCTTCTGTGGAAACAGTTTGTTTCCCAAGGACAATCTATTCTATTCCCAGGTTTATTTTTTAAAAAGGAAAACAATGCCATTAAAATTCAACTATTTTGCGTTATAGAAGAAACATTAATTACAACAGAACAGCCTTTTATTTTTAAGTAAACGTGCTACTGTATTGGTTTTACATCTTCTAAAATAATTTTCTTTCCAAAGAAAACTGGTGATGTAGTCACTTTCTCTCAGCCCTAGGAAGGAGGCAATGGCAAACCACTTATGGAACAACCTTGCCAAGAAAACTTCAGGGACTTGTCCAGGCAGTCACAAAGAATCACATATGATTGAACAGAAAAAAATACTTTTTCACTGTCATTGACATATTCCAAAATTGAACACTAAGAATTTTGAATTTTTTCTTGTCTTCTAATTATATTGGCCTTGACTTTTTTTTTTAAGGCAAAAACGAGCTAGTGAAGATACATCTTCAGACTTACCAGCAAAAAAGTCCCAAGCTGGCCCCAAAAGAGATGCTCGGCAGATTTATAATCCACCCAGTGGGAAATATAGTAGTAACCTGGGTAATTTTTCATATGGTGAGTATTACAATCTTAATACTATTACAGTTCTGTCTAATTTGAGAACAATCAGTCTTTTTTCCTTTGTATCCTTTTCAGGATTATGTATGTGTCTTCCTAGCTCTTGAAGGCATTCTAATATTTCATTTTAAATGTTAAAAGTCTAAGACAAGATAATACTACTTATGTATCTGTATGATGTAATTTAGGAAATTACTGGTATAGATAGTCCTCAATTTACAACCTGTTGCTAAGTGACTGTTGCATTGCGATGGACCTCTCCAGGACTATTTATGATTTTATGAAATTATTTTGATTAGACTAAAAATAGATTATAGAGAAAGTATCAATATGATTACCACAGAGTAAGAACTTATCTTATTCCGTATATGTAATTTCTATAAAAGAAAATCAGAAGGAACTTATTTGTAATCCTTTTTTCTCTTTTCTTTGGTTTCTGCACTTTTGTCTTTGCTCTTTCTTTTTTCCTCTTTTTATTTTGCTTATCTGGTATCCTTGGTCTGGTTAACTGTCAGCATTGCACTTCCTATTAAACAACTACATTTAAAATACTCAACCCAAACCCCATATTTATTGGGGGGGGGGTTAATTATTCAGAAAACCCTTTGTAAAATACTACTGTTACTTTAATTTCATATAATGGTATAAGCACAGTTACAATCATTAGCTGACTTCCAGATAAGGGAAATTATACTTTTTCAGGTTTCAGGATCAACATTAGTAGTGAGTAGAATGATCTAGAAACAGTCTAGTCTGAAGCAGAACAGACTAGCTGTTTTTTAGATTGGAGTTAAACTGTTGAATTCAATAACCATTAATTCTGAGTAGAAGCAGCCCAGTTTACTAACTATTACAAGTAAAGTTTTTTTACAACATATTAAAAGTCAAAAATATATATTTAAAAAAAAAACCTCCATCAAGGATAGGTTAATTTTATAACATTTCTCTTAGAAATGGCTTTACAGGTAGTCCTCAATTTACAACTAAAATTGAGCCCAAAATTTGTTGCTAAGCGAGATAGTTGTTAAGTGAGTCTTGCCCCCCTTTTACGACCTTTCTTGCCATAGTTGTTAAATCAATCACTGCAGTTAAGTTAGTAACAGGGTTGTTAAGTGAATCTGGCTTCCCCATTGATGTTGCTTGTCAGAAGGTTGCAAAAGGTGATAACCTGACCCTGAGACACTGTAACTATTGTACATAGGAGCCAGTTGCCAAGCATCCAAATTTTGATGATGTGATTATGGGGATGCTGCAACTGTCATGTGAACAACTATCATGAGTCACTTTTTTCAGTGCCATTGTAATTTCAAACACTAAACTAATCATTTTAAGTTGAGGACTACCTGTACTCAGAGCTGTTGTGATTCTTACTAACTTTATTAGACACTGCTGTGTTCCCCTTACACAAATTGTCATGTAACAACCATAATTGGGCCTTGAAATGTGCCACGAAACAATAGTTGTAAAGCAAAAAAAATCACGTGGCCATGCCAACTTATAATTACAGCTCCAGTTACCATTTTTAAGCAAATTGCACATGTGACCACAATTTTCAACTTTCCACTGACTTTTCCCCATTGACTTAGTGGAAGCTGACAGTGAAGGTTGCAGGGACATCTCAACTTTGAGGACTACTTGTATGTGGCTATGTAAATGAATGTAGCAGTGAGCTGTACATAGTGCTATTTGTTTTGGATTAAATTGGATATTATTTGAGTTGTTCTCCGAGAAAGAGGGGTGGTTTCTAAGTATGGTATATAAATGAAAAAATTAGTAACTGCTATTCTATGTCAAACAGTTTAAATGCACTGGGACATAACTTTTTATTTTCTTTCATTGCAGAGCAGAGAGGTGGTTTCCGTGGTGGACGAGGAAGAGGATGGGGTGGACGTGGTAATCGCAGTCGTGGAAGAATCTACTGAAAGCATTTCCAAAGCCATTACTGTATGGCTAAAGCATCTTTAAAATTTGAAGGATTGTCTGTAGGGGCCTATGTTGTCTAAAAGACTTGCCTTCTGCAAAAGACTGGTTTAAATGTTCTTACACCTTTGTATGTATGATCTACTTTTCTAATGGACAATAGACTCAGTGAAACAACAACTGTATTTTTGGATGTTTAACAGCTGGTATTTTGAGTTTGTGTTTGTTTTTAAAGCATCTTCAAGATTTATTCAGGAAAAAGCATGGGTGTTGAAGCTGAAGCTGCTTCCGTACAGATGTTACATTCATCTATAAATGTGGCTTATAATACAAAGGGGACTCTGTATAATAATAAAATACTAGATAATGGATGGAAATGTTCTAATTAAAATGAATAGGAACTTTTCTTCAAACTGAATCATATTTCCACATCGGAAAGAATTATACTGCAAAAGAGAAGTACTATAAACCGCCAAAGGCATGGTTCATTGACTGAATTCTTTGATTTTTTAAAAAAGGCAACAAGGTAACGTGCTTTATCTTAAACCAATCCAATCATTTCTGGAGAAACGTGTTAATTTTAACATTATCTTGCTCTCCATATATGGTTATACAACGTATGTGTTACAAATTGATTTTTAAAAGTTCTGTATAAATGTGTCCATGCAGACACAAAAAAGATCCAGTGAAAAATAAAATGCTACAAATTCAGTTCAGGGAAGATGAATCCTGTAGCAAATATTAAGGTGGCTAATTAGTAACCTGTCCCGTTAAATTAAAATGTTTTTTGGCCTTGAGCAGCTGTTTCTTTTCAAGACAGTTAAATGAGTATGTTTTAAAATAAGTAAAATTACAACATCTTATTTGTATATTTCTTATTTAAAAAAAACCTTACAAAATTATCTTGGTAAGTCTTCCAAAATAAAAAGCTCCTTATGGTAGACATCTTCAAACCTTTATTTAAAACATTGTACTGTATCAAATGCAATTGCTTCAGTGTTTGACATTTAACCTTTGAGAATTTTTCCCAGTTTTGTTTTTGGACTGAACATTGTAAGATGCAGATGATGGTATAAATGTCAGAAAGGAGCAAAAACATTGAAATCAATCCAACTAGAGCTAGTTTTAAAGAACTGCAAATTCCTTCTTATCTTGGACCCAAGCCCTTTTTACCATTTTGGAAGGCATTAACAGAGTCAAATATTTGTACATAGACATTTCTGACAACTTGTAATGTGTATTAGCTAAAATTAGTTTATAAAATGGACAGAGATGCATTTCTTGGTAACTACAGATTTTTTTGTTCTGATGGCTCATTCATCCTTTTCTGATATAGAGGTGTTGAGCAAAATGATTCAAGTTAAGGGTCTGCTCTACAGACTCATGTTACATGTACTCATGTTATAAAGAAAGTGATTTTAAAATTTCCAAGTTGGATTGAAAAAAGGATTCTAATTTGGAGGGGTAATTTGTGTCTCCCATTAAGCTATTATACTGAAAACTGACCAGTTCAAACTACAAATAGTGGATTAGATTTTGAAACATTTTCTATTCATTATATTGCTTATTTGGACTGTCAGTTTTTAGAAACCTAGCTTTTACGGAAGTTTAACTACTTTTACTACATATAGTTTTGGGAGGGGGCTCTGTTGAGTAATAGGTTGACAATATAGTTCTCAGAAATAATGTGCAAATTGTCAATTAGAAATAGCTCATTTTGTGTTAAAAATGCAGTGAATTATTTTGGAGACGTCTTTTAACCACTTTTTATTTGTAAAATTTCCTTTATTCTTTTGCAATAAATCCATTTTGTAATTTTGTTAGTGATTTGTGGCTGTTTATTTTTTAATGAAACTGATAAAATGTGCAGAACAAATTATGAAGCCCTTGATCTCTGCATTTTCAGAATAGTATAAATGTTAGCAGCGTTTAGGTTTCTTATGGATATGTGACCATGTAAAAATACAATTTATTCAGAAACAAGCATACCTGGGTGTTTCTGCTTTTGTTATTGAATTCTTAAGACATTTCGCAGCTCCATTCTGAATAAAGCCACGGAAAACGGCACCTTTAACATTTACCGTAATTCTTGGAATATTCGTGGGTCTCCAACTGACAACCAAAAGCAACTAATTATTTTCTTCACACAATCTACCACTTAACAAGCTAGTTAATTTCATGTGTCACGGATGGACCAATATCGCCTCAGCTGGACTTTGTATTTGTATATAGTCGACGGCTAATGTATAATTAGACATCGGAAACAAAAGGACACATTGAAAAGTATTTAAATCTGGTTAAAACCTGGCCCGCAATAAGCAGTCGGAGACGAAGCTGTAAGTACAAAGGAATTAGAATAGAGCTGGAAGGGACCTTGGAGGTCGTCTAGTCCAGCCCCCTCCTCAAGAAACAGACCCTATGCCACTTCAGACAAGTGACTATCCAGTCTCTTAAAAACCTCAGTGATGGAGCGCCCACGATTTCCACTGGTTAATTGTCCTCAATGTTAGGAAGTTTCTCCTCAATTCCAGATTGCTTCTCTCTCTGATTAGTTTCCAACCATTGTTTCTTGTCTTGCTCTCCGGTGCTTTGGAAAATAATTTGACCTCCTTTGTGGCAGCCTGGCAAATACTGGGATACTGCTATCATGTCACCCCTAATTCTTTTCTTTAGATTGGCCAGACCCAAAATCTGCAGCCGTTCTTCATATGGTTTCGTCTCCTGGAAAAAAAGAACATTCCTCCACATACACACACAAAAATTGAAAAGAAGAACTGGGCAGGCTTCCAGTTTCCCAAACAATCCTTCGGCGTTTTTTTTTTCCCCAAGCAGCTGCCCTATAATCACTCGCAGCAGTCCGAAACGAGGCCAACACCCTTGGCCGAGCCAACAGTGACTTCGCGTTTTCAAGCGCTGCAGGGCAGGTGCAACGCCGGAGTAACTTCCCCTTCGCTCCGCCAACAAAAGGGGCGCGGAACTTCGTTCGGCTGACGGCGCCACAGAGCTCCTGATTGGCTGCTGCCTCCGAGCTGCACGTGGAACCGCAGGACGGGCAACGAAAACAAGCAACAGGCCGCGCCTTCTCCCTTGGAGGCAACGCCCACATTCCTTTTGCCACATTCCTCCTCCCGCCTCCGGCACTCCTATAGAGATACTAAAAAAAAAAAAAAAATCGAAGAGTCGCCTTCCTACCGCCATTCTAGAAATTATACAGCACTCGCGCCGTACTTTTTCATCCCCGCATCAAACAGCAGGTACCCTTACACGCAGAACATATCCGCTCCCCCAATTTCGCTTCGTACGAACCCTTCCTTTAAAAAAAAAACTAAAAAAAAAACTTCTCCTTATGATGTAGACACAGAGCGATAGAGACAGACGCACTTTCTTCTCCAAAATGGCGACTTGAGCGCTTCCGGTTCCGGGTAAGGCGGGCTAAGGCTAAGGTTGTGGAAGATGGCGGTGTCAGCAGGAGCGTCCGGATGGAGTGGCCGAAGGCTGGCGTGCGCCTCCCTGCGCTCGTTCTTCGGCCTCTTTTTGCTGCTGGGCTTGGCGCCTCGTCCAGGCGCCGCCACCACGCACTGGGTAGTCACCGAAGACGGCAAGATCCAACAGCAGGTGAGAGAGAGAGGGGGGGGGGGAGTTTTCAGGTCGACGCGAAGAAGGTCCCTGAAATGAAAACATTTCTCCCTTCCTTCTCGGGCAGGTGGGAAGAGCTAGCCGGGTCAGCTTCCCCTCGAGAGTTGCCGGGTAGGTAAAGGCTTGCTTGCCCCTTGAGAAGGACGGCTGAACCTGAGGAGAGAGTTCCGAGCCGAGGAAGTTTTTTCCCTTTGCGATTCGAAATACCCTGGAGCAGGGGTCTCCAACCTTGGCAACTTTAAGCCTGGCGGACTTCAACTCCCAGAATTCCCCAACTAGCGAAGCTGGCTGGGGAATTCTGGGAGTTGAAGTCCGCCAGGTTTAAAGTTGCCAAGTTGGTGACCCCTGCCCTGGAGGGTATATTTTCTCTTACTGTGTATTTTATTTTATTATTATTATTAGTTCTCGAAAGAAATAACTTGCCTAGCTCTCTTCTGTGAACAGTTTGGCTGGATCCACCAAACCGGCAGGCGTCCGCCAATTTCCCCACACGGGCCAGTGTGAATTCACAAAGGAGGAAGGATGAAATCAATGCGCATCTCCTCCTCTCCGTGTGGTTGTCCGAGAATAGGTTGTCCCGTACGCGCCGTGAAGGTTTTGTTTGGCCATCGAGATACGGGGTGACTCTTAAATAAAGAGGGAGTGAAAATACAAAGCTGCCCCCCCCTCATTTTTTTTTCCTTTTCCTTTTTTTCTTTTTTGGTCAATGCCAAAAGCTAGAGTATTAAGTTTTCCGTATTAGGAAACTCTGGACCCTTAATAATTTGCTGCTTTTATATGTGTAGCGTTGCCTGCTCCTTAATGATTTGATTTGTTTCAATTGTTTTCCCGTTATTCCATTTTGAGGTAATGCTTTCAAAAGGAAGAAATGGCTTAAAAGCTTAAGTATTTTTCCTCATATGTACTTGGTTACCCACAACTGCCATTTTATTGCTCTTTCAATTCACCTAAGAACATCTTTGCAGAGTTTTTCGGTCTTTCTTTGATGAATTAGACTGGCTAATTGCAACTGCAAACCTTTAGTAATTGCAAGCTAAAGTTGAAAGGGGGGGGGACCCCATCTAGCAATACAAAATTGCAGTTGCATTTCTGGGAATTTTACTGCTTGCTGCTTCTTATGCATTTTTTTAATTGTTTATCATTTTGCTTAACAGTTTTATTATTTGAAAGCCTTAACCAAAACACTGTTTCTACATGAAAAGACAACTCTGATAGGGGAGGGTAAATTAAACATTACTATATTCTTAGCTGTTCTTCATTTTAATGACAAATTATCCAGGAGAAAAGCTACACTCTTCACATAAAGTGTACATCTCTCATTTTCCTGCCTATATATGGCAATGAGAAACTTGGTGGAGAATAAAGTTTCAAATGCTGCTTTCTGTTCTCATTGCAATGAACCAGATGCCTATGTAATCTAATATAAGCATGACATCTCTTTGCAAAAGCCATTCTAATTCATTTTTTTTAAAATCTTCTAGGTTCAGAAATAATTTCTATCTGATACATTAATTAGACTGAGCACTGTATTCTCTCAGATTTCCTTTGATGGTTTCATTCAGATGATTCAGTGGGCAGCATTGTCAGCTTTATCTTTTCCCCTTTCATTCCATTTGCTATTTAGTGCCAGTAAAATTCAGTAAAAGATGGAGATACTTAACAGAGTTTCAAGAGTACAAAGTCCCATTTTGCCATGCAGGGACAGAACAATACTCTGGTGTTTACTGTTACGAATGCACCAAACCAGATTGCTTTTGTCATTTTTAAAATAAATTCAGTCAATAATAGTGCAGATAATAACCATCAAATGGCATTTGATCCTTAACAAGGACTGATCTATAACATATATTCTTTATCCCCTAATGTCCTTGTATCTTTTTGTCATACTGCACATGTACTATACGGCTTTTTAAAAGAAATTGAGAAATGTATTTAGAATAGTCTTGTAATGGGTCAATCCTATGACCAATAGCTATGAAAATTTGTGAAATTACTTAATATAGGAAGCCTTGAAGAGAATTCTATATTTTCTTTTTCTCCCATGTTTCTATTCTCTCTCCACCATCTGGTTTTTGTTTTGTTTTTTTGCCTTAGCGCAGATTCAATAATACAAAAGAACCAACAAAAATTATTCCAGTTCCTATATTAGGAGGTATAAATTAGCATAGCTTATAGTCTAATTCATATTTCATATTAGGTATCTTACACCTTAAGAAAAAATTACATTTTAAAAAATGTTGCCTTAATCGGTTTCTGCTGGAGAGAATACAAGGGACACAGTATTTTAGTCCAGATCATTGAATATGGTTTTAGATTTTTCTTTTTACAGTGATACCCACTGATAATTCATTATAGAGATAACTGCCTCTTCTGAAATTTTTAAAATTGTATTTCATTAAGCAATTACTAGATGATAAACAGTATAAATGCTGATACACATGGATAACTCTATTTATTGATGCAGATAACTAGATATATAATGTAACAAGTAATGCTATTACAGATTTTTCTCCATTCTTCACATGTTGAGTGTTTGCCAGCAGAAGGGACCATTATTGTCTAATGAAGGAGTGCTCATATCTACATTTTGCATTGTGGTATTTATGGGCATTAATGGGTTTGAGGGCATTTTGGGGGTTTATCACCTGTTCCCTATTCAGATGAATTTAATTTTAAATAAAATTTATAATTGTGCTGCAAAGGATTCCCCTGTATAACGTTATTTATTTCCAGCAATACCCCTATAGGCATTAGAAGGCAATAACATTGATGGGTGGTAGCATTTCATTGTTTTGTTTGTAAAGTGTTCATATTCGATGTTGAACTCAACTCCTAGTGACTATACGTATACTTTCTTTACAATGATATAATGCTATTAATCTCTTCAAGAAAATTGGAGATATGAAGGGAATGTTTCATGCAAAGATAGGCATGATAAAGGACCAAAATGGCAGGGACCTAACAGAGTTTAAGAAGAGATTAAGAACAGGTGGCAAAATTACACAGAAGAACTATACAAGAACGAGTTTAATGTCCCTGATAACCATGAAGGGGTGGTCACTGACCTCAAGCCAGACATCCTAGAATGTGAAGTCAATGGGCCTTAGGAAATCTGAGTAACAACAAAGCTAGTGGAGGTGACAGTATTCCAGCTGAGCTATTCAAAATCTTGAAAGACAATGCAGTAAAAGTGCTACATTCAATTTGTCAGCAAATTTGGAAAATTCAAACAGTGGCCACAGGATTAGAAAAGGTCAGTTTACATTCCAATTCCAAAGAAGGGTAATGCCAAAGAATGTTGAAACTACCACACCATTGTACTAATTTCACATGCTAGCAAAGTTATGCTCAAGATCCTACAAGCTAGGTTGCAGAATGTGGACTGAGAACTACCAGAAGTACAGGCAGGATTTCAAAGAGACAGAGGAACTAGAGCTCAAATTGCCAACATACGCTGGACCATGGAGAAAGCTAGGGAGTTCCAGAAAAACATCTACTTCTGCTTCATTGACTATGCTAAAGCCTTTGATTGTGTGGATCACAACAAATTATGGCAAGTTCTTAAAGAGATGGGAGTACCAGACCATCTTATTTGTCTCTTGAGAAACCTATATGAGAGTCAACAAGCAACAGTGAGAACTGGACACAAAACCACTGATTGGTTCAAAATTGAGAAAGGAGTTCGGCAAGGCTGTATACTGTCGCCTTGCCTATTTAATTTATATGCAGAGCACATCATGAGAAAGGCGGGGCTAGATGAATCACAAATTGGAATTAAGATTGCCGGGAGAAATAACAACCTCAGATATGCAGATTATACCACTCTAATGGCTGAAAGTGAAGAGGAAGAGCCTCTTGATGTGGGTGAGGGAGGAGAGTGCAAAAGTTGCCTTGAAACTCAACATTAAGAAAACTAAAATGATGGCATCCGGCCCTCTCAATTCCTGGCAAATAGTTGGGGAAGAAATGGAGGTAGTGACAGATTTTATTTTCCTGGGCTCCAAGATCACCGCACATGGGGACTACAGTCAAGAAATTAAAAGACACTTGTTCCTGGGGAGGAAAGCTATGGCAAATCTAGACAGCATACTAAAAAGCAGAGACATCACCCTGCCAACAAAAGTGCGTATAGTTAAGGCTATGGTTTTCCCAGTTGCAATGTATAGCTGTGAATGTTAGACCATAAGGAAGGCTGAATGCCAAAAAATTGAGGCCTTTGAACTATGGTGCTGGAGAAGATGCCTGCGAGTTCCTTGGACTACAAGGTGATCAAACCGGTCAGTCCTAGAGGAGATCAACCCTGACTGCTCTTTAGAAGGCCAGATCCTGAAGATGAAACTCAAATACTTTGGCCACCTAATAAGAAGAAAGGACTCACTGGAGAAGAGCCTAATGCTCGGAACAATTGAGGTCAAAAGAAGAAGGGGACGGTAGAGAATGAGGTGGCTGGATGGAGTCACTGAAGCAGTTGGCGTGAACTTAAATGGACTGCAGAGGATGGTAGAGGACAGGAAGGCCTGGAGGAATGTTGTCCATGGGGTCGCGATGGGTCGGACACAACTTCGCAACTAACAACAACAAATGCTATTATATTTTTATAGGATTTAATTTTTTTTTATTCTTGATATCGATCTAATATTTTCTTATGATCTTCCATCAAAGTCAGACAAGTTCATAGGGAACAATTTTGCCCATTGTTGCATTTAGTTTGTAAATGGACAGACTTTTCCCTGGCAGCCATTTTCTTTCAGTACCCAAAATATCTTATTGTATAAAATTAGAGATTTTTCATCTATCTGAACTAGGTGTTTTTCTTCTGTTGTTCCTTTTGTATTTTCTTTTTTTTTTTTTTTTTTTTTTTGACTTAACAAATCTTTGGTTGTTGCTGTTCCTTTTTTTAAAAAAAATGTTTTCTTTACACTGCAACTTTTCTCAATGTAATCTTTCTGTTGATTAGTGGACTAATTTCCAAAATTCTCATCAAAGGCCATGATTGCTCATTAATTCTGAAACTCAAGAACTGAGATAGATGAAATCTATTTTATTATACATAATAGGTAGCATGTGTAAACTTGGAAAGTTTAGTTACTTTTAAATTTCACGGTTGAATATAGAAAACCAGAAGTTTAATTTATATTTATTTATTTATTTATTTTATTAGATTTTTATACCGCCCTTCTCCTGAAGGACTCAGGGCGGTGTACAGCCAAAATAAAACTCAAAACTATATGAAAGTTAAAAGATAATTTAAAAATATTAAATAATTTGGCCGAAAGAGCTAAAATAGAAACCACCCATTAAAATAGCATTCAGGCCAGCCCTGCTTGGTGAAACAATAGCGTTTTGAGGATGCGGCGAAAGGTGCGAAGGTCGGGGATCCTACGAATCTCCGGGGGCAGCTCATTCCAGAGGGCAGGTGCCCCCACAGAGAAGGCTCTCCCCCTGTGGGTCGCCAGTCGACATTGTTTGACCGACGGCACCCTGAGGAGTCCCTCTCTGTGGGAGCGTACTGGTCAATGGGAGGCTGTTGGTGGCAGAAGGCGATCTCATAAGTACCCAGGTCCTAAGCCATGGAGCGCTTTAAAGATGGCAACCAACAGCTTGAATCGCACCCGGAAGACCACCGGGAGCCAGTGCAGCTCGCGCAGGAGCAGTGTTACATGGGAGCATCGAGTCGCTCCCATAATCACCTGCGCGGCTGCATTCTGGACCAGCTGGAGCCTCCAGGTGCTCTTCAAGGGGAGCCCCATGTAGAGAGTGTTACAATAGTCCAGTCGGGAGTAGTCCAGACGGGAATATTCTGGTTACAGTTTTTCTACTTGCTTATCAGTAACTCCAATCATTGTACTTATGTTTCCAAATTTGTTACCTTCCAGTGAAAAGAATTTTTTTTTTTTATTGAAAAAGTTTTAAAACAAACACAATTTCCCCACAACCCTCCCTCCCAACCCCCTCCCCCTCCCCGACTTCCCAGAGCAGAACACAAGGTATTTCTATTAACCTTAACAATGAACTAAATTGCATAACCATTCATCAAACTAACACCCCCTAAAAAAAAAATTCTTAACCCCCCATATATAAAATCTTATTTCTTAAACATAATACTTCTAATATCACTTATATAGCGCTTATACAAATAAAAGAAATCATTCATAAGCTATTTGATATTTTTTGGTCTGATACTTATTTTGTATATAATCAATCCATCTTCTCCAGTCCTGTATATACCTTTCTTGTGTGTGATCCTTCAGATATGCTGAAATTTTAGCCATTTCAGCTAAATTAGTTACTTTCAATATCCAATCATCAATAGTAGGCAAATAGTCCTTCTTCCAGTGTTTTGCTACCAACAATCTTGCTGCTGTTATCAAGTTCAAAATCAATTTAGTCTCTGCAACTGTACAGTCCGTAGTTATACCCATTAAGAACAACTGTGGAGTAAATTTCAGTCTCTTTTTAAAAATATTCTGCATCACCCACCAAATCTTTATCCAAAATGCTTTGATTTTTCTACAAGTCCACCATATATGATAATAAGTTGCATCATCACAATCACATCTCCAACATTTAGCTTGCACATTAGGATACATACATGATAATTTTTTGGGATCTAAGTGCCATCTATAGAACATTTTATAAAAATTTTCTCTTAAATTTTGTGCTTGTGTAAATTTCACATTTCTAATCCAAATCTTTTCCCAAGTCTCCATCATTACTGGCTCTTGAAAATTTTGTGCCCATTTAATCATACAATCTTTAACCAATTCCGTCTCAGAATCTATTTCCAATAAAGCATTATACAACCTTTTAATATGCATTTGTTTTTGATCTCTAATTTGTTTTACCAAATTCTCCTCATTTTGCACAAAGCCAGTTTTTTGATCTTCCTTCCATCTAGCTTGAAGTTGACCGTACTGAAACCATGTGTAAATTATACCTCCACTTTTTTGTCATATAACAAATAGGCATGCCATCCATATAACAAATCATGACCTTCTAAATTCAAAATTCTCCCCTCAGTTAAATTAAACCAATCACTAATTTGTGATAAAACCGCTGCTTCATAATATAATCTTAAATTAGGCATTTTGAGACCCCCTCTTTCACGTGTATCTTGCATAATTTTCATTTTTATTCTGGGTTTTTTCCCAGCCCAAATAAAAGTATTAACACCTTTCTGCCATTCTCTCAAATTCTCATCTTTCTTAAGCACAGGTAACATTTGGAACAAAAATAAAAATCTAGGTAAGACATTCATTTTAATTGCTGCAATTCTTCCCAATAAAGACAACTGTAATTTTTTCCAATTTTCCATATCCTTCTGTACCTTCTGCCAAAGGACCTCATAATTGTTTTTGTATAATTTTGTATTTGAAGCTGCTATGTATACCCCTAGATATTTAACCTTTTTAACTATTTCAAAATCTGTTAATCTCGCCAGTTTATCTCTTTCCAGTATAGTCATATTTTTAACTATCATCTTTGTCTTATGTGGGTTAACTTTAAATCCTGATACTTTCCCGTATTGATCGATTATATCCAATATATATGGAACCAACTCTATAGGTTGGGATAAGGTAATAACCAAATCATCTGCAAATGCTCTTAATCTATAATCTTGTTGTCTAATTACAATACCCTTCAGTTTTTCTGAGTCCCGTATCTTGTTCAATAATACCTCCAAAGTCAAAATAAATAATAGTGGGGACAGAGGACACCCCTGCCTTGTTCCTCTCTCAATTTTAAAAGCCTCTGTTAAACCTCCATTAACTATAATTTGTGCTGTTTGCTGCTGATATATCGCTCTAATTGATTGTGTAAAATATTCCCCAAAATGCATTTTCTCTATTATTTTAAACAAAAATTGCCAGTTCAAACGATCAAATGCCTTCTCTGCATCCAAAAATATAAACGCTGCAGGGACTTGATTATTTTTTTCCAAGTATTCCAGTAAGTTTACGATTTGTCTAACATTATATCTCATTTGTCTCCCTTTTATAAACCCTGATTGATCATTATGAATTATTTGTTGCATAACTGGCATTAATCTATTAGCCAATATCTTAGCAAAAATCTTATAATCAGTATTCAGAAGTGAAATTGGCCTGAAGTTCTCAGGTTTAATGGAGTTTTGGTCCTCTTTTGGAATTAGTGAGACAAAAGCTGTTTTCCAGGAAGGTGGTACTCCTCCTCCTACTTGTATTTTATTAAATAAGATTTTAAGTGGTTCTAACATTTCAGATTGTAAATGTTTATAATAGACAGCTGTTAATCCATCTGTTCCTGGAGCCTTACCTATTTTTAATTGTTTAATTGCCCCAACAATTTCCTCGGACGTTATTGGCTGATTCAATCTCTCTCTCTGTTCCAATGTTAATTCAGGAATCTCCATCTTTAAATATCTATCAATATCAACATCTTGAATCACATCTTTAGCATATAACTTTGTATAAAACTCCAAAAAAGCCTTTTTTATTAAATTCTGTTGATAAATTTCTTTACCTCTAAATTCTATCTTATCTATAACACGTAATTTTTGTTTTTTCCTCATCGTATAAGCCAACCATCTCCCAGGTTTATTAGCATTACAAAATGTATTATGTCTGGCATATTGTATGCTAGTTGCTACTTGCCCAGCCAATAACATATTAAATTGCTCTCTTAAAATATTAATCATATCTTTTGCCTTTTATGCCTTTTGCCTTTTAGGTCGGGGATCCTACGAATCTCCGGGGGCAGCTCATTCCAGAGGGCAGGTGCCCCCACAGAGAAGGCTCTCCCCCTGTGGGTCGCCAGTCGACATTGTTTGACCGACGGCACCCTGAGGAGTCCCTCTCTGTGGGAGCGTACTGGTCAATGGGAGGCTGTTGGTGGCAGAAGGCGATCTCATAAGTACCCAGGTCCTAAGCCATGGAGCGCTTTAAAGATGGCAACCAACAGCTTGAATCGCACCCGGAAGACCACCGGGAGCCAGTGCAGCTCGCGCAGGAGCAGTGTTACATGGGAGCATCGAGTCGCTCCCATAATCACCTGCGCGGCTGCATTCTGGACCAGCTGGAGCCTCCAGGTGCTCTTCAAGGGGAGCCCCATGTAGAGAGTGTTACAATAGTCCAGTCGGGAGTAGTCCAGACGGGAATATTCTGGTTACAGTTTTTCTACTTGCTTATCAGTAACTCCAATCATTGTACTTATGTTTCCAAATTTGTTACCTTCCAGTGAAAAGAATTTTTGCTGACATTTTAAAGTACATATGATAAAAGTATTCAACTATTTTTTTAGAAAATGTAAATATGCAACAAATTCTATTAATTTTAACTTGAAAAATAATTCAAACTGCAATCCATTAAAAAAACCCACTTCAGTAGAATTGAGATAAAAACTGGGGAGGATCCAATTTGGAAACTTATATGAAGATGGAAGAGAATATTCAAAAAGTTGTCTGTCAACCTGGATCTAGGCCTGATCCTGGATCCTGGATCCTGACCGCTCTGGACTGAGACTACAATATAGCAATTTTAAATTGTAGTTCTTGAGAAATTTCAGTTCTTTAAGAACCCTGATAAGGAAAAACATAACCATCAGTCTCCTCCACAATAAGTATAGTGTTGGCAGACTCTTTTGGCTTCAGGCTCTTAAGGCCCGCCCAGAGGGGTGGAGCTTTATTCTGTACTTGACCAGGAAGTATTAGGAGCAGAGGCTTGCTGGAGTTGAGGAAAAAGCTTCTGAAACCTTTCTTCAGAGTTCATCTGACTATCAGTCTACTTAAGCTTTTCCAAGAAGCACAGCTAAAATAGTTTATTGCAAATTTCAAAAGAACATATGTTGATGAACTAAGGATGGCTTCCCTCAGGAGATGTTTTCAAGCAGCATTTGCTGATCAGATTGTATGCTGTCCTCAGAAGCAACTGTACAAGTCCTTTTTCCTGCCTACAGGGTTTTTGTTGTTTGTTTGTTTTTTAAGAATTACTTTTGATTTAGGGAGAACTAAGACTTCACGAAGATTTACCTGAAACTTGCCTTGACAAAAATAAAATCATATTTCAACCTACTTCTTTTTTTTAAAAAAAAAAAAAAGTTATCTTCTGAAATCTTTATCCTACAACAGAAGCAGCTATGAGGCACACACTCACACCACATTTATTTCTCCAGACAAGAGGTAGGAAATAGCTGTGAGAAAGAAGATTTCCTCTTCAGTTTGCAAGACATTTATCCTGCTTGGCTTCTACAAGCCCAAGAGCCTTAGGCTTTATCTTTCTAAACTTATAGTTTCTGAGTTTCTCTGAAAATAATGGGAGATGATATAAGATATGGGAAATGCATTCCTACTTTTACTTGTCTATGAATATGGGATTGGTCAAATAGACCAAGTGAGTAGATGCCAGTTTTCTGGTCTTGGAAGACCTGAAATAGGCAATTCAAAAAATATGACTGGATGTTGCATATTTTTCTAAGAATTTTATCCTGTGTTTACTTTATGTGAATAACTCAAGGTAACAACATATATAGTGGTGCTTCTTCCTGTTTTATTCCCACAAGAACAAGCCAGTGAGGTGACCCAGTCTTAGGCTTCTATGCCTAAGGTGGAAAAAGAGTTCACAGTTTCCTAGGTCAGGAACATAATAATGTGCCGAAAGCAGAATGATATTGTCAGGAAAGCAACAAAAAAGTATTACTTAAATTTAACTACAGTTTGAATAATATGTTGGGAAAGTATCACTTGACTGGATTAATATATATTTTAGAATATTGATAAAGTTAAAATAGGGATTACCCTTAAAATGTGTCCTTAGAGATAAGCTAGGCATTCAGCAATTTATAGTTTTAATTAAGATTAGATATTTTCTGAAAACCTGTTAAAATTTCTTTAAACATAAAATTAGCAGGATGATCTTCAAAAAAACCCAAATTGTCTCTTAGTTCTTAGATTTATATTTGCATCTTCTGGTGGCCGTTTCCAGAATCAGGATGGGAGAAATTACCTGTTAATAATTCAAATTTATACCGATGTCCAGGGTTTTGTTTTGTTTTTTTTGACATGTACACAACATAGTCTTAAAAAGGGGCTACTTTACAATAGTTACCACACTATAATAATCCTAATCCTGTAAACAGTTTCATTTAGGGAAGAAAGGATTTTGTGCTCCATTTAGTATGGTGCAGTTCAATTTTTTATTTGCTCTATTTTATTACCTTAAGCCATATAATGTTTTAATATTCAGTTAGGAATATGGTTCAATTGGACTTGCTGTGGTATTTTGAAAATACAAATAATATGTATTAAATTATACACAACCTGACTTAGATTATTGTTCCTATTAAGCATGGAACAGATCATAAGCTTAATATTACATAGAAATAGCTACAGAATTAGCAATAAGAAAATGAGCAGCCTTTAAAGCTGTGCAACAATTTGTTTTTTTGTCGTCATACGTAAAAGTGATCTATAAGTTTCAGAGTTTAATTGAAATGATTGAAGATCCAAGAACATCAAATTTATTTTTATTACGTCATGTACCCGTGCATCTTTACCCAGAATATGTTAAGATTTAGGCCGCCTGACTATAATGTAACATCAATAGAAGTCTTATTTACAGATATGTTTTAACTGTTTTAAGATTTTAAATGGTTGTATTATTTTATATTGCTTATTTTATTGTACACTGTCAATAGAGATGTGATATGGGCAACTATATAAATGTAGATAAATGCCAATGGTAAAGAAAAATATTATTAAAACATTAATCCCAAATTCATTTTTAGGGTTGACCAAAATAATACAAAACTGTTAAAATGATCTGAACTTCTCAGAACATGTCATTAAATCAGATATTATAAAAAGGAGTTTTTGGCAGTTCACTTACAAGATGGATTTTATAGATTGAGTACAGTCATTTTTTAAATGTTGCTTATGGACACAATGAGTTATTCATATCTGTTGTGTTAAACATAAAGTGGAGATGATTGGATTTCTATTATGCAGGGATAGGGAAATGAATCTAGTTTTCCTATTAAAATTGTAGAAGTAATCACAACTTTGTGTAAATTATAACGCAATATTTCAATTTTAGTGAGAAATTAGCTGAATTCACCCCATTTTACCTTGCTTTGAAAGATACCTAAGAATAAAATACTGATGTCACTGCTATGGCTTCGGTAGCTAATGATTCTGTTTTTATCTAGATTCTACATGCCTTAAAAGTAATATTGCAATATATAGTTCTTTTGAAAAATAGGTATTGGCACAGGTTTTTGAATTTCAGTGAATATAGTATCCAATATCCATTAAAAGTTATCAACTGTAGTTTAAGGCTAAGATACTGCTATTTAATCCAACATTTTCTCTTTGGAAAAGAAATCATATTTTCTTATACGATTTATAATATGTAAATTGGATTGAGAGTAAGGATGATATGGATAAAATTCTGAAGGGTCAGTAAAATATTTAATACAAAAGAAAATCTAGAAAAAAAGTTATGCCTCTTTAATCTACAAATATATAGATTTGAGAGTTGCTTGGGTGTTAACTGAAAGTGTGCTGATAACTACTTGAATTTCCCTCCCTAGTTCTCTGTAGAAATCTCCAATTCCTTGTTCCATAGCTGAATTATTATTTTCTCATACTTTTGTCCCTCAGCTATACTATCTATAGTTCTGTTTCTTCATGTGAACAGTTTATATTCATGAAATGCTTTCCCTTCTAAATATGCATCACCAAAAGATCTTTACACTGTTTCTTCAGGACCTTGGTCAGCTCACTTGTTAAAAAAGCAATAGAAAAGCACTGCAGCTGAAGTTGTATTCCCTTGACTTAAGTTTAACCCATGTGGGTTGTTTGTTTGTTCCCAAACTATGTTCTCATCTGTCTTTTGTCTATAAAATAATTCTGTTCTTTTCATTTTCTTTTCCTTGCTTCCTTTTAGGTTTCATTCCACTTCTACATTCACCTGTTTATTGGCTTTTAATCTGTTCATATCATTGGTTCTTTGTGTACATAGTCACTTTAGGACTAACTTAATTACTGCTTTTTAGAAAGACCCCTTGGGATGAAAACTTTTCTTCAGTTTTCCATCCTGATGTGTAAAAACATTGTTCTGTCCCTGAAGTGTTAATAGCTTGGCCAAAATGCTGTATCATAATTGTAAATGCAGAACTTGCAGAATTTTTAGTGGTATTAAAACAAAATCAGAAATTAGATGCCTCTGAAAGTAGATTTTTTTTTCTGTCAAGTGTACCCATTAATTAATTTTTCCTGAACATTTAATTTCTCACACAATTTTGATTCCATTGTCGGGGTTTTTTGTTTTTGTTTTTGTTTTTTTGATGGAACTTACTTCTGAGTATTGAGGTTCACAATCTGCAGCCAAGGAGCTCCATTTTTGAAGCTCCCTGAGCACCTCTGGACTGGGTAGACATAAAGTTCTGACTTAGGGGAGGATATTAACCAGTAAATGGGAGCCAGAAACTCTGGAGAATTCTAAGTCACTGTTCCATCTCTTAAAATTAAAAAAAAAATTGACTTTTTTTCTATCTATAATGCATTCAAATAAGAATTCAGCCTTTCTGCTAACATTTGAAGCTAACTCTTCAGAGCCAACTGAGCTAGTTCAGTTTCATTTCTGAACAAATACTTTTGTTCCAGTCATTGACCAGAAACATACACATTTTTGTGACAGATAGATTCCATTTGATTATTGAACTATAAGTATTGAATGTGGTACCTGAAGTATCCCTGTGAAGAGGAGGAGGAGGAAAAACTAGTGTAATCTAGCTTTAAACGTGTTTTAAATCTGTTTTAGATGAGTCTCTCACATGTTTGTATTTTTCTTTTGTTATTAATGTCCATTGAATAGTGTTCTCTATTATGCAGTAGAATTTTCTCTGCTTTTGAATAGCAGGGCAGTTAGGGAAAAATTGATCATACCATAGTTTACATTATTTGAAATAATTTTCCCTCTTTCCAGAATATTCTCTAAAGATCTGTGAATATGAATTTTACTTTTACTTTTGTCTTGTCTAGACAACAGCACATCGCAGTTACCATTTTGCATTTTATTTGTTCGGTTGTTATTTTTTCTAGTTTGTAACAATGGCAAAAAGATACAAAAAGTAGGAATGTGTGTTTCCTAGTTTCAAAACCTTAACCCTATGTAGTTTAAATTGCAATTCTTTGTTAGGTCCAGAACTGTGCTTAATACCAATTTTCTAACTAGGAATGTAAAATGTGTCAAAATTGAACACCGTATCGTTTTCAGCCAAATAGGAACCATCCTTAAGCTTAAATAACTAAGATGTGAGCGTTCATCATTCTGAAGATACTACAGTGTGTTTTACTAGGCTAGGGTAGTTTATTCAGAAGGATGCAAGAAAGTCAGTTTGAAGGAAGAAATCATAACAATGGTTATTTTGGACTGTTTTGCAGGTTGACTCACCAATGAATCTGAAACATCCTCATGATTTAGTAATATTAATGAGACAAGAAACAACTGTTAACTACCTCAAAGAGCTGGAGGTGAGATTGGTGTGATGATTTTATTACCAAAATCAACTTTTTGGCAAACAAAAGTAGGAAACAATAATTTTTTTTTGCAATATGAATTTGTAGTCTTAAAAATATTGAGTCTGGAAGTTTTAGCCTCAGTTCTACATTTTTAGCAGTGTACATTTACTACTATATTACTTTGATCATCCAAGTTGATGCATGTCCTTTTTGAGAGTTTTACTGAACCCTTTGGACTATAGTTGTATAATAAATTACTGGTGGGTGGGTGTTGACTTTTACACTTAAGGTTCTTCCTTGCGCCCATGTACCAAATAAGCAGAAAGTTACTTTTAAAAAACAATAAGCCAATTCAATTGCTAGTTTTTGATTGTATGGTTTAGGTGTAAAATACCTTAATTTTCAGCAGAATTATCTCTGGCAAATTTTTCTTTAAAAAATAACAATAAAGTGAGCCTAAGACTTAATACTTCCATTTTAACTCTTATAATCCTAACTGTTCCCAACCTCAAAAAATAGGCAAATAAGTTTCAGATCATTACAATAATATCACTGTGCATGAGGTTAAGGAACAAGAGCTAATTGCCATGTCACTTTCATAGAAACATAAATGAATATGTATTTTGGTAATATTTGTATTTTGAACAATGCATTTTATTTTATTTTGGGTTTTGTTTTTTGTAGAAACAATTAGTAGCTCAGAAGATCCATATAGAGGAGAATGAAGACAGAGATACAGGATTGGAACAAAGGCATAATAAAGAAGATCCTGATTGTATTAAAGCAAAGGTGCCCTTGGGGGATTTGGATCTTTATGATGGCACATATATCACCTTAGAGAGCAAAGACATCAGGTACTATGAGAGCTAATAGTACAAAAAAAAAAAAGTTGCAATTTTAGAAGGGAAGGGGATATCATAACAATTCCTAGCTGGTAACAAGCTGCTTGGATAATTGGTTATTATGTTAATTACAGCTGTTTTGGGAGATAGAAGAATGAACAGTGAAGTGATAACAGGAAAAAAATGTTTTAGTAGAGTTATTTTTGGCAGTATTCCTACATTGCTTTTCCTAATTAGTATTTTGTAATTTATTTTGTGCACCAAAACTCTGTTATTTATTTATTTATTCTTATGCTTTAGTCCTGAAGATTATCTAGACACAAAGTCTCCTTTACCTCTAGACCTAGAAGAACCAGAATGTACTAAAATTTTAGATCTACCATACAGCATTCATGCATTTCAGCATTTACGAGTAAGTAATTGCTTATATTAATATTTGAAATACTGCAGACTGAAAACTTTAGTGGTGTCATTAGCACAGCAAAAGAGAATTCAGAAATAATAACTGTTTTGATGCCGCAGTTTTTTAATTCTGTTTTTTAAACAACTATACCTATTTTTTTTGTATTGTGTTTTCAATCTCAGCTTGGTTTTTGTATGCTTATAAACAGTCCTGTGCATAAACACAGTTAGCTTTATATCATTCTGAATTATTGAAGGAGCAAAGCATTCCTGTAGAATAATAAGCTTAAATTTTAAGGATTTTCTAGTTTGAAACATGATTTCCTTGGAACCATGGTTCCATGTGAATGAACTCAGTTACCTAATATCATTAGGTATTTAGCACATCAAGCCAGGGCTATTCTTTTCCATGCCTTTTCTATGCCTTGTACTTCATTTCTCCTATTGAGTATTTCAGTTCAATAACAAAATTCTGGCAAAGTGCATGCAAAAGTTTGTCTGTATATGAGAGTATAAACATTTTAAGATCTGTATAGAAAACCACTTTGGCAAAGAAATCATAATTTGATGTGGACAACTATAGATTTTCTAGTTGTTGTGATATTATGTCCACTTAAACTAGTTAAGGTCAGTGAATCTTATTTTTGAATAGACACACACTGCACCTATCATTTGAAAGATTTGTAAATTACATTTCAAATCAGTTCACCCCTACCAAGGCAACTAATTTTCAAGCATAATATAAATCATTACCCCATAAGCTCTTATTTTTAAGCAGCAACATAAAAAGCTCCAAAGATCCAACATATTAAACCAGTGCAGATTGTGATGTAAATATATTTAAAATGCCTATAAAGTTATCCAATAAAACCATGTATTGTTTATCAGGTTGTAGCACTAATGGTTGCATCTGGGTACTTTTCATGATATTTTTGAGAAGTGTTACAAATTATCATTTAAAGCAGCTATAGGTAGACATTCATTCAGCAACTGAAGTTATGACAGCTCTAAACAAATGATGGTTACAACTGGTCCTTGGATACCAACCGTTGCAGCATCCCTGCGATCACATGATTGCAATCTGAGCTCTTGGCAACTGGTTCACTTTTACGACTTGTAGTGCCACACGATCACCCTTTGTGACATTCCCTGCCAGCTTCTCACATGTATTCCACGATAGGGAAGATGGCAAGTTGCTGAGTAAATCTCTTCCACCTGAACACCTTTTCCAGCCCCTCTGCACTCACACTATGGTGGCTAGTCATGCACCCCTGCATACATTTTCTGACCTGCACTGTGCCTCTTGTATACTCTGCTGTGCACCCTAATCTCCACTATACATCCTCCCCGCAGTGCCTCTTTCACACCTTCTTGTACACACTCCTGTGTACCATCCACAATTCTCTCCTGCACCTCCTCACTTCCATCCCAACCCAGCAGTAGCAGTTTATCTGCCTGCTGGCCTGAGACTTGGAACTTCCTGCTGTCTGACTTTTTTTTTTTTTTTTTTTTTTTTTTGTGGAAAATCGACAGGAAGTCGCCTGACTTAATGACCATAGGATTCGGTTAACAGTATTTTTTGAAATATTTTGCCACTGCCTTCTTAGGGCTAAGAGAAAGAGATCGGTCTAAGGTCACCTAGCTGGCTTTCAAGACTAAGACAGTACTAGAACTAAGGTTTCCCTGCTAGTCCATAACTTTAAACACTGAAATAAATTTGCTGTCCAAATCATAATAGTTACCTTTTCAAAATGACTATATTTTTTATTAGAATACAGGCAGGTAAACTAAATATGGTGAAATAATAACCAATTTCTATTGAATGGCATTGCTTGGTTTATTGGGTTTTTTTTTATAAAGAATGTTCACCTATATTATCATGATGTCACACATCCAGATACTTCTTACTTTATTAATAAGAATTGCACACCTCAAAATGAAACCTATTATACTTGAGAAATATATATGCACAATTATGCCATAGGGCAGCATGGTGGCTCAAGGGTTAAGATGCTGGGCTTGTCAGCTGGAAAGCCAGCAGCCTGGGTTCAAGACCCAAGTCCCACATGACAGGATAAGCTCCTGTCCTCACCCCAGCTCCTACCAACCTAGCAGCTTGAAAATATGCAAATGCAAATAAATATATAGGTATCTCTACAGTGGGAAAGTGACAGCGCTCTGTGATGTCATGCTGGCCACATGACAACAGAAATTTCTTCGGACAGCGTTAGCTCAATGGCCTTGAAACAAAGATGAGCACCATCCCCTAAAATTGGCAACAACTAGCAGAGTAAAATCTGCAGAGATTCCTTTATCTTACCTTCCTTTTCAATTATGCCATAAAGTCTAATTAGGTTTAAGGGGTGGATTGTTTTTTCAAAAAGTCAAGCCATCTTAAGAATTCAAATGCTAATTACTTTTCCTCTTTTTATCTAGGGTATTCAAGAAAGAGTTAATCTTTCTGCACCCTTGTTACCTAAAGAAGATCCTGTATTGAATTACCTATCAAGACGATTAGGAAGAAGTATAGAAGAGATAGGACATCGCATATATGAAGGTCTCTTGAAGGTATTAATATAGTCACTACTTTGGCTGTCCTGTCTAAATCAGCATTATCTAGATGCAGCTTTTCAAGCTTGGGCAGCCTGAGGCCTGATTCATCTTTCCGTAACCCTAAATGCCCATTTTGACCATGACTGCTGAAAACTGACAGTACAGTTTCTCATCATTTTGAAATGAGAAATTTATGAAGAGAATGGAATAACTGTTATAACAAGGCATATTCCAGTTATAAAATAAGTCCTTCCACAAAGCCTAACATGTATTTGTGTATGTGATATAACTCGCTCCAGTTTGCGGTTGTCATTCTCACAAAGTGCAGCTTCCAAAAATTTCCTTATTCTCTTTAAAAGGTCTGATGCAGTACATACATACAACAGTATGATATATAAAAAGTATTTGGGGAAAAAATAACTCCAACAAAGTTCTAATCATACGCACAAAGATTATAAACTTGGAATGATGTTTAAAATCTGCTCAGGCCCATATTTAGCCAAAAGAACATTGTTTCTTTCCATGTTTATTATTCTTTTTACAGAATTCATCTTCTTGGGTGTTATACAATATGGCTTCCTTCTATTGGAGAATAAAGAATGACCCGTATCAAGTAGTAGAATGTGCAATGCGAGCTCTCCATTTTTCTACAAGGTAAGATATATATGGGGAAGTGATAGATAAGCTTCATTAGGAACATAACATATAATACGCAAATTAAGTTAATTGTGGTTTTCATATCACTTAGGATTGATGGGAAATGCAGTTATATAGGCTCTCATGCAGTAACTTATCATTATTACTAGGCCTCAGTATGATTTACTTTCTTTTTTTAAAAAAAAAATAATAATCTTTATTTACATTTCAGTTAAAAAGAAAAGACAACACAACATAAAGTGACACACAAAAAACAATGCAACAATAAACATACGTACTTCCATATAGTACCTTAATGAACAAATATTCGGTACTATAACTCTAAATTATATTCCGGAGAAGACAGAACAGCTTATATACCTTAATACATCAATTAGGTCTATCCGACCTCACTTATCCTATGTAATATAAATTTCTCATTAAATACCATTCCTCACCTAATGTGGGTTATAGTTTCCTCTTTTCTAACCATTTATAGAATTTGTCCCAAGCTAAACCTACTTGTGTTTGCTCTCTATCCTGTAATTTTTTAGTTAGCAAATCTGCTTCCACACATTCTAAAAATATTTTTATAATAGCCTCCTCTGTTGGGATATTTTGATTTTTCCAGAGTTGAGCATACATCAGTCTCGCCGCTGTAATGATATGTAGTGCCAAATACCATAAGTCCCTTTTTATATTTTCCAGCTTAGCACCGAGCAAGCATGTCTCTGGTCGCCCACTTTCTGAAATACAATATGAATGGGGAAACTGAGAATTTCAGGGCTAATGGGCTAATTATATATACTATTACTGTTTGCCCTTGCTCACTTTCAGTTGGAGGAAACAAAGATCAAGATCCCGGAGGAAATGTGTAATATAAATTTATCAATGAATAAATACCTCATTTAGTATATTTAAGTAGTATTACTTCATCTATGTAATATATTGGCTCAATCATTTCTTTTTAGCTACTACTGATATACAGTAATGCTATCAGTTATTTTGAACTAAATTATTAAATATAAATTATATGCCATGATACTTTCACAAGATGCTATCTCTCATACTACTCAAGGTGATGTCTTTCAGTGTAGCTGAAAGTGCAGTCCTACTAACTTTAAAATGTTTCCTAGGCTAGAATGTAAATGCATGTAATTACAACTTACTTTGCTCTGCCAGTAGGGTAATTTCTTCATTAAAGTTATTATTATAACTCAGATAGATATAGATATACAAACATACACAGATTATTCATACTTACATTTTCATTCTGCTATTAATTGGAAGTGTTAGCTATATTGTTGCCTTCTTAGCATTAAGTTAAACTAGTAGTCCTATCTACAAAATTCTTCAATCCATGTGCTTAAAGTTACTCTTTGGATAGCAAACTAGATACAATTTAAAATTTGAAATAAATCCTTCATATTGGGTTGGGCCACCAGTTTATCAACTGGTATCAACTGTGTATAGTTAACTGTGTATAATGTTATCAGTTTGAATGAAATGCATTTCTCCAGTTCCCGACTACTACTTACTTCTGTTTTATATATTAGCTATTTAGAAAAAATAAAACCAATAATCATTATTATTTGTCTCTTTTCTCTTTCAGGCATAATAAAGATGTTGCATTGATAAATCTGGCGAATGTATTACACAGAGCTCATTTCTCTGCTGATGCAGCTATTGTAGTCCATGCTGCTCTGGATTACAGTGATGTCTTCACCAGCTATTATACTTTAGGAAACATATATGCAGTAAATAAGACTTTAATTTCAGTTCTCTTTAATAATATTGCATTATTTTACTCTGTTACAAATTATTCTGTCTTAAACTAGTTGATCATTTATATCCTATTAGAGAAGGGGAATAGAAAATTCACTGAACTAATAATATAGTAACCATAACTTTATCTCCAATACAGTCACATGATGAAATTAGTAATTAAGATAATAGTTGAAATTTCATAACTGATTTGTCTATTATAACTTTTATTTCAGCTGACAAACCTTTTTCCTTCTCAATCTTTTTTCAGATGCTTGGGGAATACAACCACTCAGTTTTATGTTATGATCATGCTTTACAGGCCAAGCCAGGGTTTGAGCAAGCAATTAAAAGGAAGCATGCTGTCCTGTGCCAGCAAAAGCTTGAGCAGAAACTTGAAGCTCAACATAGGTAGGCCTTTCTTCATTCTATAGTCACCAAAGGAAAACTAATGGGTTTCTGCACTTACATCATATTTAACTATTCTTGTATCAGTTGCATACTATGATTTAAAATATTATTAAAATAATGTGTAACCTTATTTTTTAAAAAAAACATAATTTAAAAATCATTCTTGTTTGATTCTTGGTTTCCTTTCCCTTTTAACATTGTTATTTTTTGAAGTAATAATAATAAAATTAATTTTAAAATGGAAAAGTAATATATGATTGGGTCTAGTAACAACAATCTAAAACAATACATCTAACTAATACAAAATTAGTACCAAAGTTCATTTAAATTTAAAGCAAGCTGAATGGAATTTTCTCTGATGTTTTTCAAGATCGCTTCAGCGAACATTAAACGAATTGAAGGAATATCAGAAGCAACATGACCATTACTTAAGACAGCAGGAAATCTTAGAAAAGCACAAACTAATTCAGGAAGAGCAGATCCTGAGGAATATTATCCATGAAACACAGATGGCAAAAGAGGCACAATTAGGTATCTGTTTATATAACAAATGTTCTTAAAGAAACATGGAAGCCAAATAGGCACCCATATCTATTGTCTAAAGAATTCCATTCTGTTTCAGGAAAACCAAGGTTTCTGTATTCAAATACACATTGAGCAGAGTACTTTCCAGATAAATGTTAGCATGATTTTAAAAATTGCTTATTGTTAAATTCAGGTTTATTTGATCAAAGTCAGCATTACTTTACAGATAAAAATTTGTAGAAATGTGAAGGTTTTCAGAATCTCATTTCAAGCATTCCTTGTATTGTTCCCAGAAAGCCACTGTCAAATCTGACTCGTAACACATCTCTATTCACAGTTTGACAACAGAAACGAAAGGAGGGGGGAGGAGAATGCTTGGAATGTATTGGGAGATGAGGAATCTATGCGAGCTGTTTGCGGCCTGAGAAGATCCTGATATTTCAAGGCCGTGCGATGGGAACTTTCTAAAGGCGCAGACTGTTTTCCCAAAATAAAAAGAATGTGTTGGATTGGTCAACAATGGACAATGAGTGGCCCACATGGGGAAAAGGAGAAATTAACTATGCTGTTTTTTGCATGAAACCTCACAGCTAGTTTTGCTTCTTCTGTGCCTGTATGAATCTATCAGTAAAGTTATACTCTTAGTAAAATAATTTCCCAGAAGGTGTTTATTTTATTTTATTTTTTTTTTGCTGCATATGCCAAAGGGATAGTTGACAGCCACCTTGCAAGGTCATGGGACCATTTGTAGCAATATTCCCTAAGTTGTGACTTCCTTTTGAAATAGGTAACTACATTGTACAAAAGGCAGAGGTATGCACATCTCTCTAAAGTCGTATCTATAAACTTACAAAATGGGAGCTCTCTGAATTATTTAAAGAGTTCCAGAGAAACCTAAACTATGATGCAGATTTTTGTCCTGTAGCTCATTATAGCTGTTGTCAAACAGATATTTCTAAATATTCTGTCTGTCCATCTATGAGTGTTTTTATATCTTGCAGGAAATCATCAGATTTGTCATTTGGGCAATCAGCAGCACAGCTTGCATTGCCAGTGGGACCAACCAGTCCGTTATCACCGTGGTGACATGTTTGAAAATGTTGAATATGTTGAGGTTTGTCTACACTGAATTTGTATTTGTGACCCATGATTTCTAAAGGTGAACAAAAGTCATCATGAGATGCCTTTAAAAAAGTTAGCAGCAGCAAGGCTTTTAAACAAAATTTAGGAATGCCGATGTCTAACTTACTCCCTAAAACTCTATTTGGACTCTCAGTTCCATCCTCTACTAGATTCCTGATCACTGCAAACGTACACCTGAATCTGATGGAATTATTCCAGAGTATCCTTTAATGTGATCTTAATCTCTGTTAGAGAAAATAATCTTTTCTAGTTCTCAATTCTTTATGCCCAAATGAAGCATGCTGATCATTCGTTTTGGAATTAGTGGCTTTTTCAGAATCTTCTGACATAGACTTCCTCTTTCCACAAAAAAGATATTGCCACATGCCTTTAACTCATGGAAAAATGGAGATTCTTCAGTACCATGACGTGGAAAGGCATTTTCCTTTCTATGACACTACCTTTATTGAAGCTTAAGTAAAGAACAGGTGCCAAGCTAAAATCACTTTACTTATTTTATTTTATTATTAGATTTTTATCTCTCCCCCATGTTTATTACTTTATAAGTAACCCAAGGTAGCAAACATACATAATACTCCTTCCTTCTCTTTTTTCCCCACAATATTTTTAGTTCTGGAAAAGAAAAATAAAATATAGCACACCCCTTGCCTGTTGATTTTATACAGAGAATTCTCAATCTCAGGCCTTCCATAAATTTCCATCTATTCACCACACCTTCCTACCAATCCATTTTTGAAATATAGAAATTGAATATTATTAATATTTATTGAATATTGCTTTAAAACAACTAAAGAGAAAAATCACTTTTAATAAAACAGTTCTGTCTTATAGTTAAAAACCATCATTCTCCTGTACTTATCAGTGTCCTATTTAATGTTAATTTGATTATTTCAACCCCAAATTATGGATTGGGGAGTTGTATATCGCTCAGATTTTATTGTGATGCCCTATAGTTCCTTTAAGTATGTAATAAATAAATAAATTCCCTATTCTTTAATGCTATCAATTGCCCAGAAGAGTTTCTTTTTTAGAACTTTAACATTTCTTTTTTAGCACTTATCTGCCTCTCTTTTTTAGGGCTTCAGAAGCAAATTCTTTGTCTGATTGAAGTAAGAAGTGTTGGAGAAGGTTATCTGCTCCTAGATTCACAACCCCTCTACCAGACATATGTTCCCTTGTTTGCTTAAATATGCACAATAATAATAAAAGTATTGCTTTCAGTTTCTGTTACATTCAACAAGTGTTTAAGAAAATGTAAGAATCAAGTGATATATGTACCTAAGGAATTTCTTTGCCTCTTAAGCTAATTCAAGAGCATCCCCAAAAATCATATGTATTATTTGTTAGTTTAGATGTGTCGTGAATGTTCCAGAATTTCCAAACAAAATCGGGTGTAGTTAAATTATTTTTGTAAGAAAAGTTTTTTTTAATGTCATTGAGGTGTCAGTTCTATCCTTCATTCTCATTCCTGTATTGCTGTTTGCAGTTTGGTGGTGATTCTTCAATTGCTACAATGGCATCTGTGAATTCTGAACTTCAAGTCAACAGCAGTGACTTCAGTCATTCCTTGGAGTCGTCTCCTTGGGTTCATTCTGTATTCTCATTATGGGGTTTGGAAGCTGATGATTATAGGGTAAATAATAAACAGCAATGTTACTTTTCTTCTGGCCTGGACATTGTGAAAGCTTTTTATAACATACACAATATTTTGAGCATATAGTACATAATACAATAGTAAGACTTCAGTTAGTCTGGCATTCCTTTCCAGTTCAGATATTTTAAATTTGCTATAATGTGTAATATAAATAAGAATAAAATTATATTTATTTATTCATTAAATTTATATCCCGCCCTTCTCCCCGAAGGGACTCAGGGCGGTGAACAGCCGAGAATTAAAATAACATGCAATATGGAAGTTAAAATAATTAAGAATAAATTAAATTAAACGACCACCCCAATTTAAAACCCCTAGCAATACAATTAAAAACCCCTAAAACCTATTCAGGCCAGGCCGGCTTGCTGAAATAAAAACGTCTTCAGGGCCTTATGGAAAGTGCGGCGATCCGAAATCAGCCGTATTCCAGGAGGTAGTTTGTTCCTGAGGGCAGGTGCTCCCACAGAGAAGGCCCTCCCCCTGGGGGCCGCCAGCCGACATTGCTTGACCGACGGCACCCTGAGGAGGCCCTCTCTGTGAGAGCGTATTGGCCGGTGGGAGGTTATCAGTAGCAACAGGCGGTCTCGTAAATACCCTGGCCCTAAGCCATGGAGCGCTTTAAAGGTGAGAACCAACACCTTGAAGCGCACCTGGAAGACCACCGGGAGCCAGTGCAGCTCGCGCAGGAGAGGGGTTATATGGGAGCACCATGTCGCTCCAGTGATCACCCGCGCAGCCGCATTCTGGACCAGTTGGAGCCTCTGGGTGCTCCTCAAGGGGAGCCCCATGTAGAGAGCGTTAGCGTAGTCCAGGCGAGAAGTGACGAGAGCATGAGTGACTGTGCATAAGGAATCCCGACTCAGAAAGGGGCGCAACTGGCGTATCAGGCGAACCTGATAAAAAGCCCCCTTGGCCACGGCCGTCATATGCTCTTCTAAAGACAGCCGTGTGTCCAGGAGGACGCCCAAGTTGCGAGCCCCCTCTGTGGGGGTCAGTGACTCGCCCCCAATAGCCAGTGATGGCGCCAGCTGGCTATATCGGGATGCCGGCATCCACAGCCACTCGGTCTTGGAAGGGTTGAGTCGAAGCCTGTTCCTCCCCATCCAGACCCGCACGGCCTCCAGACACTGGGACATCACTTCAAGGGCATCGTTGGGGTGGTTTGGGGTGGAGATGTACAGCTGAGTGTCATCAGCATACAGATGGCATCGCACCCCAAATCCACAGATGATCTCACTCAGTGGCTTCACATAAATGTTGAACAGGAGTGGCGAGAGGACCGACCCTTGTGGCACCCCACAAACAAGGCGCCTCGAGGTCAACCTCTGCCCCCCTGCCAACACAGACTGCGACCGGTCGGAGAGATAGGAGGAGAACCACTGCAACACGGTGCCTCCCACCCCCAGTCCCTCCAGCCGGTGCAGCATGATACCATGGTCGATGGTATCAAAAGCCGCTGAGAGATCTAATAGGACCAGAACAGAGGAGCAACCCCATCCCGAGCCCTCCAGAGATCATCAACCAACGCAACCAATGCCGTTTCCGTGCTGTACCCAGGCCTGAAGCCGGACTGGCACGGGTCTAGATAGACGGTTTCATCCAGGTACTGCGGGAGCTGTTGTGCAACCACACTCTCAACAACCTTTGCAATAAAGCGAAGGTCGGAGACAGGACGGTAGTTAGCCATAACAGCCGGATCCAGAGAAGCCTTCTTAAGGAGGGGCCTCACCACCGCCTCTTTCAAAGCAGGCAGAGGAAACCCTCCCCCAAAGAAGCATTTATAATCCTCTGGAGCCAGCCTCACGTAACCTCCCGGGTAGCCAGTACCAGCCAGGAGGGACACAGGTCCAGTTAACGTGGTTGTGTTTAACCTCCGCAGAATCCTGTCCACGTCCTCAGGAGTCACAGGATCAAACTCGTCCCAGATAACATTCTCAATACCCGCCTCAGCCACCCCGCCGGAATCTACCCAGTCAGAGTCCAAGCCTTCCTGAATCTGAGTGATTTTATCATGCAGATACTGTGCAAAATCCTCAGCCTGCCCTTGCAAGGGGTCCTCCCGTGCTCCCTGATGGAGGAGGGAGCGGGTCACTCTAAACAAGGCGGCTGGTGGTTATCTGCCGATGGAATAAGAGCGAAAAGTAATCACACTTTGCCGCTTTTATCGCCACTAAATAGGTCTTAATATGAGACCTAATTAGTGTTCGGTCGGATTCAGAGCGACTGGCCCTCCAACCACTCTCTAGGCGTCTTTTCCGGCGTTTCATCCCCCTCAGCTCCTCGGTGAACCAGGGAGCTGGGCAGGTGCGACGCCGGACCAGAGACCGCAAAGGCATGACACGATCCAAAGCCCCGGCGGCCTTCCTATCCCAGGCGGCCACCAGATCTTCAGTCGAGTCGTGAGCCAAAGCCTCAGGAAATGGCCCAAACTCCCTCTGGAATCTCTCCGGATCCATCAGGCGCCTGGGTCGGACCCACCTAATCGGTTCCACCTCCCTGCGGTGGGGTGCAGCGGTTAGAAAGTCCAGCCTCAGGAGAGAATGGTCCGACCATGACAGGGGCTCAATAGCTATATCCCCTATAACCTGGCCATTCAACCACTGACCAGAGACAAAAACTAAGTCCAGAGTGTGTCTTCCCGTGTGAGTAGGGCCATGAATTAGTTGTGTCAGGTCCAAGGCCGTCATGGAAGCCATGAACTCCCGGGCCACCTCAGACGCCTCACCGGTCGACGGCAGGTTGAAATCCCCCATGACCACCAGTCTGGGGGTATCAACCACCACAGTAGTGCCCAGAGCTTCATAAATTGCTGCTTGATTTTTGAAAAGCATTAGCCTGCTAGGAACAGGGATCGGACTAGATAAATTGGAATCATTGTCATTGGCCACATTTACTTGGAAAATTTTGCTTCCTGTTTTATTATATCATATGCTAAAAGATTTACCTAACATCAAATGTGATGATTAACAAAATCATGTTATGATTTTTTTCCTTTTGATTAGTATAAACAGAATATTATGTGGCCTAAAAGATCAGATTGTGTAAAATCTTATCCAGCTATCCCTTCCCCAGAGGAATTGCCAACTTATATCCTGCACCCAGAAAACAGGGATCAAAGGTAAAAATAATGCATTTTTATTAGTTTCTTTGTTGTACTTGAAGCAGTTTATATTGCATAGTCTAAAACATCTTAATGTAATCATAAAAATATAAAAACTCTAAATTGCTATAAAGCACAAACTGCACTATAAAATAAACAGTTGTGAAATTATGAATCTTCATCAATTATGAAACTGCTTAATAATTACACAGATTTTATTATCTTTTTCAATTTGCCATTAATTATGTGACCTCATGGGAGAGGTCAAACTGCTCTCTTGACTGTAATTAAAAGTTCTGCCTCTTAGTTTCTCCACATGGATTTGGCTATGCTGTCTGGGATTATTACTCTGCAGTCTGAATCATGTGGTTATTCTACTGTGTTTTGATTGTTAGAATTCATTCATTACTTGGCAATCCAGGAGAAGATCTCACACAGACAGAATTTAATGAGCCAGATTGTTCTTCTATTACTGATATCCCTAACAGCGACTCTGTGTATTTCTGGATCAAAGAACTAAACAGCCATCTAGATCTAACAGAAAAGATGCCAGATGATTATGCAAAACAAGTAAGTTTATTAATTGTGAACATGTGTTAGTTTGTTAGCACGCACATTGTTCTTGTTTTATAAATAGATACTCCCCACAGTAAATCTCCCCATACAAAAATCAAATTTAGAACTAGATGAACTATTTAAAAAAGGAAACTATTACAAGATTTGTGTTTTAGTTGATAATAAAGAATAATCTGCATTGTAATTCTCTCTTGTTTTCAAGGTGATTTTTTATGCTTGGCATTTTTCAACTGCTGCATGATACGTGCAACTATTGAAACATGTCCCATATGTTAAAAGATCATAATAAACTATGAACCAATGGTAATTTACACTTTGTATTACTATAAACGTTTTAAATTTTGCTCATGGTTAAGAGATTGACTGGGAACAATGTAATCCTTGATTTGAAACACCTTTACTCAACCTTAATGCTATTCTGCCATCACCACCAATCAGTGATGGTAGTCTCCTAATATGAAAATACTTTACATTATATAATAATTATCATTTCATCTTCTGCCTGTCTATTCACCATGAGAAATAGATATAACTAAAGTTTTGGGGGAGGATAAGGCATGGAATAAATGTTGCATTGGGCACGAGAGAAGGACATATATATATATTGTGCAATATTAAAGTTGTACCCCATTTTTATTGATGTTTTTACAACCACGTGTAATATATAGCTAAGGCAAAAAACAATATCAAAAAAGAGATCCATATAACCATTGCACAGTCTCTGCCATACTGCCAGACCTCAGGACCAGTGACAAAACTATTTCTTTAAGTCCATATGAAAGACTGACAGAGTCAAGACCAATATAATCTCTGGAGGAATAATGTTCCAAAGAGCTGGCACCACAGCATTTAAAATTTTCAATTAGTCCTGTAATTTATACAAAATCTTATTTTTTTCTTCAATAAAAGCTTTTTATATTTTCTGTTTAAAACAATTTTTCATGCAGATCTTATATTCTCGTGTCAACAATCAGTCAGTTACACAACAACAAATAGGATCACTCATCTATCATGCCATTTTAAAGGTGAGTTCCATTCTTTATAAGAAAGCCTTTCAGTTTGTTTGTTTGTTTGTTTGATGGTGAGATTTATTGCTTGTAAAGTTCCTTGTAAAAGCAGTACTAACTTAGAAGTAATTGGAAGAATGTTTATGCAAAACAATTAGTACTACTTTTATGTTCTGAGCTTCAAGCTCACAGAGCAGGGCTGAAATGCTCCCGGTTCGGACCGGCTCGGGTGGGTAGGTAGCGATGGCGGCGGGCAGTTCAGAGAACAGGTAGCAAAAATCCCTTCCCCCGCCCCCCCATGCCCAGCTGAGTCATGCAATCATCAGAGCCTTTTTTTCTTTTTAAATGGCTCTGACGATCCAAGCTCTGATGATCCCAGCTGAGTTGCTTGCTAATCATGAGTTGCCATGTAAAAGAAAAAAAGTGTCTTTTTTCTCCCCCCCACCCAGCCCCTTGCTTACCTTAGCTGCTGGTCGCAACGCCTGCCTTGCTTCGCTTGCTGTAATATCTGCAATCCATTGCATCAGCAAGCAACTGAATCTCCCTGCCTGCAATCAAGCTCATCGGTGAGCAGCCGAGTGAGCTATCTGCAACTTAAGACTTGTGGACTTCAACTCCCAGCAAAGCTGGCTGAGGAATTCTGGGAGTTGAAGTTCACAAGTCTTAGTTGCCAAGGTTGAAGACCTCTGTTCTATTGGGTAAGTTTTTTTCCCCCTTTGGGAGCTTTAAAAAAAATAGTTAATTGGGGTTTTTTTTAGTTGTTCTTTTTTTAGACCTAGCCATTTAAAGTTTAGGAAGTTTTAAATTTAGCTGCTTTTATATAAAAAATAAAAATAACATAAAATAAAATAATATTTATGCAGCTTTCTGAGATTTAGTGTGTTTCTGTAATGTTTCACTCTAACTACACAAACACACAAAATCTCACAAAGCTGTATGTGGAATTTTGTGTGTGTAAAGTGTGAAAGTTGGTTTTTTGGGCTTTTTGTGGCTGTGTGAGGTTCCTGCTTGTTGCAGGGACCATTTCGATCTAGCACAGCTGCTTTTACATTGTGGGTGAGCCTGTTGTGTTGTGTGTGTGTAGTGTGAAAGTTTGGTTTTTGGGCTTTTTGTGGCTGCTTGTTGCGGGGCCATTTTGGGTCTAGCACAGCTGCTTTTACATTGTGAGTGAGCCTGTTGTGTTGTGTTTTGTAGGTTAAAAAAGGGCAAAGAAGTGACATTGACTTGGCCACGCCCACCCAGTCACCTTACCACCAAGCCACGCCCACTAATTAAGCCATGCCCACAGAACTGGTAGCAAAAAAAATTTAGATTTCACCCCTGCCACAGAGTGTACTTCTGTTTAATATACTTCAGTCTTATCATTTTCCTTGCCTTCTGGGCTCTTCCAGCTCTGTTTTTACATCTGTTTCAAGTAAGGGCCATAATGTATACAATGCTCCAGGTTCTGATGTATGATAGATTTATGTGGACAGTTTTATTTTAGTATATTCCTGCATGGAATATACAGCCACTGCATATTGAACTGTTGTTTTCATTGATGTATTTATCTTTTTTTTATCCTAGTTAGGTACAAACATCTGAAATCCCCTTTATATGTACAGTATGTATGTGAGATTAAAGAACTTTGTCCATCAGAGCAAATTTTCCATAACCATATGTTTACTTACATTTATTTAAATCAAACCTTATTTATTGTTTAATACTCATCCAATTTAAAGAGGGGATTCTGGATCACAATCACCTCAGGTTTTCACTCTGCTATCATTTCCAAATTTATTTAGTTATTAGTGATTCCTACATTACTATAACTTATGAACAAGTTAAAAAGCATAATCCAAGCATAGATCCTAAAGAGCACTGTTCCTGATTTCAACTTTTAACCAGTTAATAATTCATAAAAAATAACAGTCCTGTTATTCCATAACTGCCAAATTTGCTGAAAAGCCTTTGATGAAAACTTCATCAGATATTTTTTGAAAATGCAGCTGTATTGTGCCAACAGGTTAAGTTTCATCCCCATGCCTGGTGATTTATTCAGAAACTTCTTGAAGTTTGTTGAGGCTTTATAAATACCTATAAAATGCCATACAGTTATATGCAGTGTGATTAAAGGTAAAATAATATTAAACAGTTGAGGAATGACTATGCCTGGCCATATAAAGTATTAGAATAAGTAAGGTATAGCAGAATGGGTTTTTTATTTATATGCTATTCCATTTTATGAACTGTAATCTTGACTCTTAAAAATTATAAAATAATAAATCCTTAAAGGAATATATGTACATAGATACTTTTATCATTGTAATGTGAGCTATTTGATTAAAAAATACTGACTTAAGGGATATTAAATTAAACCTGATCAATTTATATTCTGCCTTTTTTACTTAAGAGGGTATTCAGAATGACTGATAATTAATTGAATTTGCACGCACTGCTTCATTGTAGAAAAGGGGGGATGTTATTCATATAAGTCAATCAAAACTGAGGGAGATTGTCATAGTATTTTCAAACCAGAAGTCAGAGATGCTGTACTAGTAGATTCCTGCACTGAGCAGGAAGTTGAGTAAATAATTTGCGAAGTCACTGCCACTATTACTTCTGGATTCTTAAAGTATACAAAAATTTTGGGTCATGACTATGACAATGACTTTCATTGGCATGATGGAGGTCCTTGCTTCAAAAATATTGGGCTGGCAAAGGCAAAATGTAAATGTTATTATACTTAATTTACCATTAAAATAATTAAAATCAAGTGTAACTAATATATTAAAATGATAATTTAATAACAACCTTAGGACAATTGTAGAAGCTGGAATCAAGACATTCAGGTGCTAAATGTAGTCCCATCACTACCTTTATAGGTGATAGGAGAAATGTTATTTTTGTTTTCTAACCTCATTAAAAGAATTGTTCAAGAATGCAAAGAAAAGAAACTGAATGTGGAAAAGAGGGTTACTCTCATCTGAGAAATGCAAGTCATACTGTTCCATTCAATTCTAGATTTGACCTGTTTTACAAAAAAGTTTTTTTTAAATCCAGCTTGTTTACAGTTCATTATTGTAGAATTAAACATATCTCCTTTCCTAGTCTTTACCCTAGATTTTGCCATTTTTCATGTTATATTAATAAATGCTACTTTTAATGTAAGGAAAATCCAAAACATATTGCTTTAGTCTCACTCTGGAAAGCAAGGAAAAGGCTCATTCCTTCCAATAAATGAATTTTGATTGTATATGCAACTTGTTTTTGTAAGCATGACATTTTGTTAATTAATGGAAATGCTTTAGACCTGTATTTGCAGCTAGATTGACAAAGGGTAAACACTGCAACTAACAGAGTGAAATTAATGGGGATGTTTCCTCTTTTTTTATTTTTTATTTTTTTTCATCGACTTTTAGGCAAGGGAACCCTTATGGCTGGTACTCAATGAGGCTAGCCTTTATTGGCGTGCACTTGGAAATGGCACCTTTGCCTTCACCTGTTTACGAAAAGCATTTAACTTGACCCCTCATGAATATCAAGATATCCCTTTAGTCAACCTCGCAAACCTTCTCATTCATTATGGCCTTCACCTAGATGCCAGCAAGCTTCTCCACAAAGCTTTAGCCATCAATGATTCTGAGGTATGTGATTTTTCTCAGCGGAGAAAAGCAAGATTTCTTGTCTCCACTTTTGCTCTTTCATAAAAGTTTCAAATGGGAATATGGAAGAACTCCTTTTATTAAAACTTTGAAAAGCAGATTTTTGTACTACAGGTAACCCTCCTAGGTACGACCGTTCATTTAGCAAATTTTCACAAGAACAAATTTATCCAGAAAGAGTATTTACGTTAGAAATTCAAAAAGAGGCCTCTGTAGCCATGTGACTTGGATTCAGTCACTGCTGCAAGGGCAGCAATTTTTAATTTTATGACTTCCCTTTGCCATTCGGGGTTACGACATGCAATTTCCTGATGCCGGCAGAGTGGTTTTTTTTCCCCCTGGTCATATGGCCAAACAAGAGCCGGTGATTTTGCAACCAGCACTGAGTTTGTTTTTGGTTTTTTGAGTTTAGCAGGGGCAAATTTTTTTTTTTTTAAAGCGACTCAAGCCAAGAGTTCTGTAAATTCCCCACCCCACACCCCGTGCAGCTACCTGGAGACATTTGAGTTGACTAGCAGCTAGTGATTTCTTTTTTAAAAAGCGATTGCAAGCGGAGAGCTCTGAGAGCCTGCTTGGAGACATTTTAGTTCCTGAGTTAAAGGCAGCACCGGAAACAGCTAATGGGCGGCCGGCAACAGCAGGGAAAGCCTGTCCGTTCAACTAAGGATGGCAGTGATCAATTAACAAATTGTAGGAAATAGTAAGTTAGATCTTCATTCATTTAATGACCCGTTTGATTCAATTAACAGATTTGATTTTAAAAATTCGTAAAATTGAGTCTCATTCATTTGATGAATTTTTTGACTTACGACCCTTATGGGCAGGCTCCATTAAGGGGTACCTTGAGGACTATTGTATTTTGTACTAGGAAATGAATGTTTGTATGACTGTTTCTTCTTATCTAATGTAAACCAGGAAAACTATGAAAAATAAACTAAGTACATAACATGAAAGTAGCTATTTTCTAATTTTGGTTTTTTTCCTTGTCTAGAAGGTTTCAGATTCCCTGGAAGGATTAGCATTAAAGATGGTTTATGAGCTGTAGTTAGGATCCAAGAAATATGTTTAACAACTAGATGGATAACCTCACTGTAGTACAGAGAATCTGTTTGTTTCCTTGTCATCCTATTAGTTTGCCACTCAATATTTTTAGTCTTCATTTGACATTAAAGTTGTGTTAATATAAGAATGTATATAGCCTAAATTATTTTGTTTAAAAAAAGAACACCCAAGAAAGTAATTACTGTAAAAATTCCAGTTCTTTTTATCGTTTAGCAGTAGAAGAGTTTTTAAAAGATTGGGGGGGAGGGGTCCCTGAATATCTTGGAAAAGTTAAAGCTACATAATTAGTAGATGCAAGTGAAAATCTGGCCTTTTCTCCCATGTTTCTATATTGAGAAAAGTTTGTTTTTCTCCTTTTAGCCTCTGACTTTTTTGAGCTTAGGAAATGCCTATCTGGCTCTGAAGAATGTCAGTGGGGCTTTACAGGTTTTCAGAAATGCTCTAGATATTGCCACCAAATGTCTTGAGTGTGAAAGGAACCTGAAGCTGATCCGTTGTTTGCAGTTCTATCCATTTCTATACAACATCACATCTTCCTCCTGCAGCGGTAAGCTACTATTGAAAATATTCCCAAATTAATATCCTAACAGTGTAATTGCTCAGTAACATTTTTTCCATAGTTCCTATAGTTATGTTTGGTCACTATGTTTGCCCAGTGTTTCTCAACCTTAGCAACTTTAAAATGTGTGGACTTCAATTCCCAGAATTCCCCAGATAGAATGACTGGAAGGAGAAATTCTGGGCTTTGAAATCCACTCGTCCACTTGCTAAGGTTAAGAAATACAGTATTAGGCATAGCAATAGCTCCTGCAGATTTTTTTTTTCATTTAAGTTTCATTAAGAATAATTGTTTCTCTTTTTTTTCACCTTGGCTACTTCCAATTTCAGTATCTGTGCACATTTTCTGCTTAGATCATGCTAGATATTAACCAGACACTCTCTCCAGAACTTTGGCTCTATTTAGGACTGTTAATAATGTTTTCATTTTTATTTAAAAGATGCTAGAATTCACATAGCACTATGCAGCATTCATGTATACTCATGTAGAGGGACAAAGAGGAAAATCCAGGTTGTTGTTTTGTTGTTTTTTTTTTGTTTTTGTTTTTGTTTTTGTTGTTGTTGAGTAGAAGATGTCATGTATTAAATATAGATGATATATTAAACCATGTTCTTTGGCATCTGCAATACATTTTGAAGTTTTAGCTTCCAAACCAAACAGTGAAAAACATAAAATAAATGTGTCTCCTTGCATACTTGTTCCTTAATACTTTGCTTTATAATTTTTATGTCATGCCCTAATCCCCACAATGCACATACACAAACACACATTTAATAAAAACAGCCATTCAAATTTGAGTGAAAGGCATTATTATTAATTCTTTTTAAATAATATACTCGAGGCCCAGTTTATTATAAAATTACATATTTCAAGGACCTAAAACCAGATTGCAGTGTCGTTGGGAGTTGGTTGTTATATTCTTGATAAGTCCTGAATTTAAAATCTTGACTATCTAAGAATCTGGGTTTAAAACTGAAAAGTTTCAGGATTGAAGGAGCAGGACCAGAGGTGGTATTCAGCCAGTTCGGACCAGTTCGGGCGAACCAGTAGCGGAGATCACGGGTGGGCCTGCCCACCCACCCTGGTGCTATGCCATCCTATTTAGCCATGTTTTTGAGGGCGGGCGCATGCACGGAAGGCGCGAGCGAGCAAAGCACATGCACGGAAGGGCAAGTGCATGCGCAAAAGGTGCATGAGCGAAGCAAGCGCCACACGCAGGATGAACCGGTGGTAACAATATGTTAAACCCACCTCTGAGCTGGACAAGAACTTCTTTGCATAGACAGTTGCTTATTCTTTTCCAGTTGTATATTACTTCCATTCTCCATTAAGTATTTACTTCCTTTCTTCTTATTACTTTGGACTAAAAACAGAAAATACACACAACACTACAATACATCATATGGGTATTTACAGCTTATGGTTCTTAAACCCTAATATTTCATCCATTTCCAGGTTGCTAAATGCAGATTCCCCTATTTAAAAACTGAAATAGCAGTTTTGGCTAAAGAACTCTGCAGTTAAAATCTACATAACTATTAGGATATGTGCCTTTTTTATGCTAGATTTCTTGTATATTGTTGAAGCAATAAAATATTATTATATTTTAAACACATACTAAAACAAAACCTGGGGATAAGAACTATGTCATTCTTTTTTTTTAAGCTGTTTTCATTTGTAAGATTCTTAACAGCAGGACCAGGTATTAAGATAAATGCTTCTAATAGGAGCATTGCCAATTCTGTACTGATTTGTTTTCATATGGATTATACTTCTGACTTTTATTAATAATTTTGTCCTCATAAATATTCAAGAACTGTAGATTTATAACTTATAGATCAATTTATAATTGATCTATAATTGTAGATAAATAATCAAGTAGGTTTTACCTTTAGAAGCTTGTGTAATATATGTTGTTCCCCCTGTTGCTTTTCATATGCTCTGACTGCAGGGGCGCTGCAGGGGCAGTACCTTTATGCTGGGGTCAGGCATCCCTTCAGTCCTATCATAATTTTGAACAGTAACTGAACGAATGGTTGTAAGTCAATTTTTGTATTCAAAAATTATCTCACACTGCAGAATAAATATGATACTTTAAAGCAAATAATGCTTAAAATTAAAGAAAATATACACAGTGAGTTTTGCCATAAAGAATATTCTGTATTATTCATAAGGCACTGAATAATTACTAAAAGTATGAAATATTAATACTACTGTTGGATAAGTGTATTTTTCCCTCTTTGTTTCATTGTGGCAGCAATATATGTCCTAGGACAGTGATGGCTAACCTTTTTGCCATCGCGTGCCAAAAGAGGGGGGAGCGCGGGGGGTCAAGCGCGCATGTGCCCACACCCATAATTCACTGTGCCCCACCCCCCATGCATGCACATGTGACCCCCCCCTGCGCTCCTCCTGCTTTTGGCACGTAATGGCATGGTGGGCCCGGTAGGCCTGTTTTTTGCCCTCCCCAGGCTCCAGAGGCTTTCTAGGAACCTGGGGAAGGGCGAAAATGGCCTGCCCCCCCCCCCCCGAGGCCAGAAATGGCCCATTTCCCGATTTCTGGTGAGCCCAAAAGGCCCAAAAATGCGTACACATGCACGCTGGAGCTGAGCTATGGCAACACTCGTGTGCCCACAGATATGGCTCTGCGTGCCACCTGTGGCACGGGTGCCATATTTTCGCCATCACGGTCCTAGGACCATAGTTAACCTAATAATGATTTCTAGTTTCCTTTTTCATTATTTATAATAGCATATATGATTTATTAGGATTTATATTGCTACATTCCAGATAAAATTATATTACACTGAAATGAACAGAACAAGTTAATAATTACTATCTTACATCACATTGGTTTTAGTTGGAGTAAAGCATGACTTAAAAAATTGTAACCCGTTATAAAAAATTGTTTCATGAAATAGTAAAATAACTCATTAATTAACTTTTATTATAAATTAGTAAAGTAAATTGGCCTCTGCTTTTGTTGCTTATTTTAATGATCAGTAACCAGAATTCATTTGTATAAAGAATTTACTACCAATATTTATTTTGGAAGTCAGAAGTGAATAATTATTCCTACAGCTGATTTTTACAGAAGAATAAATTATGGTGAGAAAAAAAATAATATGAAATAAGATTTTAAAACTACAGTTTAGATTACAAAGGTTTGCCAACTTTAAGCTGTCACCATTCAGTATTTATTTTCCTCTGTCTTTTAAAGGACATTGGGTTATTTTTGAGGCATTAATTGAAATTCAGGCCACAACACTACTTATTATTCTGTTCTATATGTAGCTTCAACATAACCTGAGAAGCCTTGCAAATAGCATTTTGTAGCCTTTCTTATCTGCTGATGATGTTCATAATTTAAATTTAGAAAACCATCTTCCATGTTGGGCCTCATTTTCAGATAATGTTGAGAACATATTATAATCTCTGTCCACGTCACAAAAAGAAAAATCCTCTTCTATCCAATGATGCAAGAAGAAAGATAGGTGCAACTAATTAGGTTGCCAACTTAACCATTACTAATGGTCAAAAGAATGTTTTTAAAGAGATTGTGATAGTTATCCATCCCAAAACATTCTTAGAGGAGCAAAGAAAAAGTTTGTGGTCATATGCCCCATTTGTGCCATATTGTGTCTAATTTTCTTTTCATGATTTATTTATGATACAGCTTAAATTACATTTATGAAATATAAAAGCGTAATGTCTAGGAATCGCCCTTATGCAATGATTAGATGTTGAGTTTTTGTGTATGTTCCTGCTATTGCTTTGATATAATTCAAAAGAAATATTTCATAACTAAAAAATAATAAAAAGTATCAGGAGACGTGCAATTGCTCTGCTAAAATTGTGGATAAAACTAAATTGGAGAGGAATGCAAGAGTAAAGTAGAGGAAGAAGAAGTCCCACCAGGCAGGCAGAAGACCAGTAAAGTTGTGGGGCACACTTTAAATATCTTCTGAAAACATTGTGAATCAGTGTTTATTAGTGCGCCTGCTTACTGGCATAAATGTGGCAATTTCTGTGGAATAGAGAAGAGCTGAGCTTGACTTATAAAACAAATTGAAATGGAAGATTTATCTATTACGCTATCAAATACTCTAAGCCCAAATTCTAAGATTTATAAAATAACAAAATCCATCTAAGGAAGGATTTTGAATAACCTTCACTGATGGAGTATTTGTGGCATAAAGCATTATATTATGTAGCTTCCTTTGGATTACCTTTGATTTGTAGCTTCCTTTGGATTACCTTTGATTTCCTAGTTAGCCTGGATCAACTATTGGCTGTTTATTAGTTGAAGACTGAACTAACTATCAGAGATTTATTACAGTTTTCAAAGTGATAGTTTGTACAGGTTGTCAGCCAGTGCATCTCAAGTGCATTCTTTTTACTGGTGTCATTCACTCATTCTTACTGTAAACTCTCAAGTGTCTATTAAGAAAACCCCACAAGAATTAATCTAGATTTAGTTCAAATATGCTATGTTTTCACATTATCCTGTTTTACGTGAAAAACACTTGTACACTTTTGCAATGATGTTGATATATGCAGCTCGTCTAATTTGTTTCATATAAGATGCTTTCCTATCTCTACATTTTATTCCTGGTGTTACATTTTTACAAAACTCCTATGATTTGCTAAGCATTCTACAAAGCTACAATAATTCCTGTGGTCTCTTTACAATGTAATGTACACTCTACACAAGAAAAAGAAAGAACAGATTATTCCCTGAACTTACTGCTTCATAGGAATAGTCTGATTGTTTAATGTGATTGTGAGATGCTGCAAATGTCGTAAATGCATGCCTTGGTCACAAAGTTATTTTTCCACTCCTGCTATAACTGGAAGCAGTTGTTGTATGAGGTAGTCAGTAGGCAAAGATTTTAGCAGGCAGAGCTGGAATTGGGGGGGGGGGAGAGGAGATATTTGTTATTAATTTAATTTGCTTTGATATGTAAAAGAAGACATATAGCACTTAGACTTATATACTGCTTCATAGTGCTTTACAGTCCTCTCTAAGCAGTTTACAGAGTTAGCATAATGCCCCCAACAATCTGGGTCCTTATTTTACTGATCTCAGAAGGATTGAAGGCTGAGTCAACCTGGAGCCAGTGATAATTAAACTGCTGACAGTCGGCAGAATTAGTCTGCAATACTGCATTCTAACCACTGCACCACCATGACTCTCGTGTCTTTTTAACTGCTTATCTGCCAAGAAATGGCAGAAAAATCATACCTCTAGGTCATGATTTCCATCCAAAATTAGGCAGCATGATTTATACAGGTACAAAAAATAAAAAGTTTATTGCCAAATCTCTCTGCAATTTCTAGAATCTCTAGTAACTGCCAAAAAAGATAAGATTTGGCAGCTACATGTGGCTATGGGTTGTTTATCCCCATTGTCATAGAAAGCTGCCAGTGCCTGTGCTACATCCTACTAGTATTCTTTCCCATAAACAGGTTCATATGAGCCTCACATGCAATGCCTCTTGAAGTAAGTGCTTAAAAGTGCTGTCAGATGGGCAGGAGAGACATATGATGGGTCTTGTCTCTCAAGATATTGTATATATTCTGATGGGACCCAGTATAGTCTTTTCTGCCACAGCATCTTTAAAAGATTGTCATTATCCTCCATTGTGCATAAAAATGATTATACCATATTCCTTAATTAAACTTTTGCATAAACTAGCATCAGATGCTCTTTTTCTATAACTAATGGAGGCAAAGATATTAAACAGCATATTAAAGTGGAATTTTAATTTAGTGTATAAATCATAGATTTTGTTTTAGTTTTTGTTTTTCATAATGTATTATCTAATTTATATGGTATCTCAAGTTTTCCAACACTTTACGTTTTTCCAGAGATGGGTACACCATCTTCCTGAAATGCTATTTGACTTGTAATGGAGTTCAGCCATGAATTTATTAAGGAGGAAGGGAGAAATATTTGCCTTTTCTCTGTAAGATTTCCTGGGTACGCTGTGGTATCATGTCAATACCATGGGAAGCTGTCATTGTGTTCTTAGCATGACAAAGATGTTAAACCACCAAGGAATCTATCCAAACACTGTTGTAGGTTGACATCCATTAATCTCACAGCATTGTATATATTTATTCTTCCCTTTAGGCCTTTTACTTCTCTATTTCAATAATACAAGAGATGTAGCAAGTGGTTTGCCCTGAGGGAATCATGTCTACAGTCTCTCTTTTTCTGTGCATATCTCACAGGTTACTGTCATGAGAAGAGTCAAGATGACAACCATGCTAAGCAGAAGTATTTTAACCCACAGGAATCTGATATCATATTAATAGAAGAAACTCTTAAAACGGCTGCTGAAGATGATGTGACAGATCAGGTTCATGGTTCAGCAGGGGATTCATCCTCTTTGACTTTGGAAAGTAAGTAAATACTCAGAATCAATATAACATTTAGGAAAAGGTAGCTATGTCTGACAGTGGAGTTTTAGTGACTTAAAAATACATCAAATGCATTTAATATTTGTACAGTTAGTGTTCGTAAGAAATCCTGCTATACTTTCTGCTTATAAAATAACTTGATCAGGTGATCCAGATCCTAAAAGGTTCATTTAAATTTAAATTCACAGAGACCTAGACCATTGACTATTTGTCAGAGTAACTCTGTAACACCTATACATAGTTTTGGTCAAAATTGGATTGCATACTAGGATGAATAGGAACAGTACAAACATTTTTCAAATTGTACTGAATTATTTTCATTTTTTATCATTAAAACATTTGCATATCGTAGGTCAAACCTACGATATGCAAGTGTCTCATCTAAAACAGAGACTGCAAGGGGATTCTGTGGTGGCAGAGCAGTAAGATGCATGTTATTCTGTACTTTAAAAAAGGGTTATATACAGGACAATCTTGAGTTTTGCAATATATAATTAGTAGATTATATAGTGCATTGGAGCACAGATGTAAGATCATAAAACAGCTGTCTCTCTTCCCAGGATAGCATATTCTGAAGCATTTTTTGGAGATTGAATCTAAAGCACTGCATAGCCGTGCTCATCAAGAAAATAGTTACTGGTTTGGAATATATTATATTTTAGCTGGTTTTAACTAAAGCCAAGGAGTTATACTAGCAACTGAGTAATATTTAGTTTTATGATGAAATCAAACAGGTATTTCTGAATTAATGTTTTTAACTGAAAAGTAGCGGCAGTAGAGGAACTGATAAGTGAACAAGGCACATTATTTTAGCACAATCATTTCTTGACTACAGAACGCAAAAACTGCCTATGCCATTCCCTTCCCCATTAGCCAACCAAGACAAATGAGCAAGGTGCACTTTCTGCAACTGCCAGCTCACACTGAGCCATTCACACTGCCCTTAATGTTGTCTTTGGCCTCAGTGAAGATGGCAAGTCCATACAAATCCTTTCCCTTTTATGCCAGCAGGAAATCTACTGTGAACAATTCTGGTGTGTAATCCCCTTCACTTTAAGGGGAATGTTCAACTGAAATGTTCTAGTTTCTGGAATTACTGTGCTCTTCAAATAATGGAAACATACTGTATTTCATTAAATTTCAAAAGAGAAGTGTATTGCTGCTTCAGATATATTTTTGTCTTTTGGGTGATTTCAGTGTGGATATATTTTAGGAAATCCCTGCACAGGAGAGCAAGATCTTGAAAAAGCAATTGAATACATTTTAATAAACTTTACCTTCTGACCTCTTCAGATGGTATGTTGATAAAAGTTATCTCTCTTTCATTCACACATGCATACACACTCACACTTGTAATCCAGGTTAGCATCCAATAAATTGGTGACAATATATCAGAAATGTTGAATATAAAAACATACTCAGTATTATGCAAAGTACTTCAAAACAAGTTTTGAGAATTGGAAAGAGATTTTTTTTAACAGTCCAGGAAAATAGATAATTTTCACTCATGTGAATTTTAGATCTTTCTTATGTCACATGTTTTCTAGGCATAGCCACAGGCAATATTTGTTTAGATTATATCTTTGTATTTTTTAAAAAATAAACAATATAGTAAGGATTCTGAACATTCTCTGAGGATGTAATTGGTTCTAAAGAAAAGCAGGGAGGAATAGCTTGATAAGATAATGTTCTGTAGAGCTTTGAGTGGATGAGTGAGTGATACCAAATCAGTGTCAACTCCTAGTGATCACATAGATTTTCTCCATGATTACCTGTCATTAACCTGGTCCTTCAGTTTTTCCAACAGTATATCGTAAATCACACTATAACTGATTCCATCCACTTTGTTGCTGATCATCCTCTTCTTTTCCTTCCCCCTTTCCCAACAATAGAACTTTCTCCAGAGAGTTAGAACTTCTTATAATGTGTCATTTTTGTTTGAGCGAGAACTCTGGGTTGATCTGTTTGTTTTCTTGACAGTCCATAGCATTTTCGGTCTTCTCCAATGTCAAAATTTAAAAGCATCAATATTGTTTCTATCTTGTTTCTTCATAGTCCACTGCAACCTTCAGTACACATACATTCATCACTATAAAATAAACTATTTTGTGTTTTGCCTTTTTATTGAAATAATATTTATTTAGTAGACTAATAATGAGCTTTTCAGGATAAGAAAAACCCTTTACAATGCAAATGGCCTTACTTAAAAATAAGTATTGAAGCTTTGATTAAGAGTGTAACATGCTTTCCTACTGATCATCTGGTTTTGAAGTGGCAGAATTTAGCATAGCACTTGAACATAAAATAACTTTTGAACAAAACTTTTGAATATATTTTGTTGATTCTGCTGTCATAGGTACTGTTATTGCAGAAAACAATGACTCAGAAGAAATAGAAAACTTGGGAGATGCTCAGATGTCTGAGGAGATGCTAGCATTAGTGGATGAGTTTGAAAACTCTTGGCCCCTTGAAGCTTTTGAAGGGGCACTGGAAGTAAAAGGCCATAGGATGGACTTGCAAGGGATCCGTGTCCTCAAGAAAGGTTCTCAAGATGGACTTGCCAGCTCCTGTTTGGGAGATTGTGGAGAGGATGATGGTGATGATGGTGAAACTGAATGGGTAAGGACTCTTAATATCTTGCTAAAGGAATACAATGTACACTATTATAATCTTAAAAGAGAATATTTATAAAATGACATACCATTGGTATGTGTCACCAGAGAAATTTTCTAGAATGTAGAAAGGCACTTCAAATTTATACTGAAAATGTGAACAACAAGAAGGCACATTTTATCAAACTTTTCTGCGGAACCCCCCTACTGAATGTGTTGTTCAATTCTGAACTAAACAAATTATTGTTATATGATTATGTCTGTATGTTTGATGTATTAAGATGTGAGCAGAATTAGAGTAACCAGAATTTTCAAGAAAAAGGAAACTGTCTGGAAATTGCCCTTGAAAATCAACTTAGTCTGAAAGGAATCAGCTTAGTTCTTCATTCTTATCAGCATGCCTGATGTTTTTAGTTCTGTTACCTTCACCATTTTTTTACTTTTGACAGATTACATTTCAAGTAAAACGTGTAAAGAAACACAAACCAGAAAATACAGACCAACAAGAACCTGCTGGAAGAAATGGAGAGGAAGCAGTAGCTGGAGAAAATGAAAACCTTTACCAAATGGCATTGGAAATCAGTGGGCCAAAAATACCTTCCCCTGGGCCACCTGGTAATATGCTTTCTTTTTTTTAGAACAAGACCGATACTTTTTCAGAACATCAGGATACACTTGATACACACATTAAATAGGTTGTGATAAAACCATACTGTACACATTGTGCAGTAAAATCCTGTGCATATTCATTCATAGATACATCCCAGAATATGTGAAGGGCTTACCAACTATATGTGTCTAGCTTTCCAACCTTGGGCTTTTTGACAAAGAAAAAAAGCGAAATGCTGTCCTGGGAGGAAACTAACATTTTGTTAGAAACAGCATTTATTTTTGTATGCAAATTTTCCAAATAGCCAAAATAAAAATAATGTCCATAAAATTAGCCAGAATGAAAGTGTAATTGAAGTTCTTCAGGTTTAACAGATAAGAGTACAATTAATTGAAAGAAAAAAAAAGACAGCTTCAGAAGTTTGTTATAATGGATGTACAACTGATTCTCAAAGTTCTGGGTATCCTAACATCCAACGGTCATATCTCACAATAATCCTATTTGTGACCTTTCCTGCCAACTTTCCACAAGCAAAGTCAACGGGGAAGCCAGTTTTAAGTCGCTCCTGCTTTTTCTAATGCCCACAGCACCCCACTTGATTGACCCAGGGCATTCCCTTCCCCCATTGCACCCCCCTGCTCTGTACCTGGGACTCCCACCTCTTCCTGCATAATGATCCATGCATGTTGATATTATGATGGCGACCAGGACTGCTGAGATTGTTAAGTGAGGCAGTCACATGTGATCACGTTTTATGACCATATTGCTTAGTGACAGCAATCCCAGTTGTAATTGCTGTCAAAACCCAAGTGCAACCTATATGGCATGAAGCTGTGAGGAGTTAGGGCAAGTATGCCGAAAGCAGCAAGTAAGCAGTTCTGCAGATAGGGAGGACAGGTCCATTGGGTGGATGTGGGGAAGCAGCATAGAGAGAGAGCAGTAAAGGGGAAGAAAACACTGGAGAGATTGGAAAGTAAAGTATACTTTATACCAGGGTCTCCAACCCCTGGGGTGGTGGACTGTTTGGAACCAGGCCAAGTGAGCTGGCCAGAGCAGCTGCACACACAGCTCAACTTGCACGAGCAGTGGGCCGGTGCACAGCTTGACTTGCACAAGTAGTGGGCCAGTGTGCGCTGGTCCACTGTTTGCTTAGGCTGGTTCCCCTCTCTGGCCTCCCGCCAGGCTGCCAAGCCATAAAAATTGGAGACCACTGTTTTATTTTTTTCAAAAAATTTAATCATAGTTGTTCATATTTTTATAGTGGCTGTTTTTATATTATTGTTTTGATTATTTTATGCCACCCAAAGTGACTTCTGGTGAGACGGGGAACTATATAAATTAAACGTGAATAAAATAAATACGGAAGCTATCGCTTAGACATTACTGAGAATGGGAAAGAGGGATGAGGAACACCATCCTTGCCAATCCCTCTATCCGTTTTGCCTCTTAATATTAGCACATTAGATTTCCTTTAACTGGAACCTAGATTGAACTGAACTATTTTGGTGCCATTTTGGAAGGACCAAGTCCCACCCAGAATGGTTCAGACATATTTTTTAGGCACAAGATGTTTGCTTTTAGTATAAAGCAAAGTACATGTTTCTTTCTTATACATGCATAAAATACAGCCTTTTAAAATGTTTTTCTATTTGTTCAGTTCACAGTCAATACCTATTCTTTTGCTTCTGATATAGTATCAGGTAGTTTGTATTATTCCAATCACTGAACTTCCCATTATACGTAGAAAAATTATTTTAAAAATTGAAATGGTGGTTCGTTTTTTTCAAAAGATTGTCTTGCTTCTTTGCAGGAAGAAAGAAAGACTATCGCAGCTTGGGCTGGCCAAGTCCTGATGAGTGTATTAAGTTCCGCAGGATGGATCTTACTACTGTAGCCAGCACTTGGCTAGCTGTTTCTGCTAAAAATATTGAGTGAGTATTTTTGCTATAAACAAAATTAGGTCAGTACGTAACTGGGACAGATATATATAGCTTAAAGTATTCATCTTAATGGGCTGGTACACCAAATTGTGACTGTATTATATTCTTTCACTTATTTGATAATGCTGTTATTGGAGCTAATAATCCACAGAGGTCTGAACTTCTGTGAGTGTTTTTGTTCTAATGTCAGACATGTCATCTCCAGCATTATGCACTCTCTTGCAGAATATCATGACTTATTTCTTAATGGCTTCAGAAATGAGTGGAAGTTAAGGGTGAGCAGCAATTTAATCAAGTTACCGTATATACTTGAGTATAAGCCGACCCAAATATAAGCCGAGGCACCTAATTTTACCACAAAAAACTGGGAAAACTTATTGACTCGAGTATAAGCCTAGGGTGGGAAATGCAGCAGCTACTGGTAAATTTCAAAATAAAAATAGATACCAATAAAATTACATTAATTACATCAGTAGGTTAAATGTTTTTGAATATTGATTTCAAAGAAAACTAGCTCTGTAAGTGGAAAAGAGGATCAACAAAAACAATATGGTATCAACAATAACTTTAAAAGTACTGTATATGAGTTGGGTAGCTATATAAATTTGTTTAATAAATACAATGGGTAAGGTCTTTCGGGATTCCAGAATTTACATGGCACTAATTGGATTTTTGATCTCCCTTTTATTTTGAGACATAATAGACTAGTTTTACACAATAAAAAAATTACACAAGAGAATTTTGCTTCCAGGGGGCTGCAGGGAGTCTTGCTAGGCACCCCCCTCATGCCCCTAGCAAGCTTCCCTGCGGCTCCTGGGAGCCAAAAAGGGGCGCGGGGAGGGGCGCCACACCCCCACACACACACCCCATTTTACCTTTAGCAAGCTTCCCTGCAGCCCCTGGGAACCAAAAAGGGGCGTGGGAGAGGGGCACCGCACCACCCCACGCCCCATTTTACCTTTAGCAAGCCTCCCTGCAGCCCCTGGGAGCCAAAAAGGGGCGCCGGGGAGGGGCACCGCACCCCACACACCACACACACCATTTTACCTTTAGCAAGCCTCCCTGTAGCCCCTGGGAACCAAAATGGTTTTTCCTCACTCGACTATAAGCCGTAGGGGGCTTTTTTCAGCATAAAAAATGTGCTGAAAATCTCGGCTTATACTTGAGTATATACGGTATGTCCAAAACAAAGTCTGAATATTTACAGGAATATCTCTCCAAATGAGGCAAAAAATATCAAGAGAGTTTATAAAATTTGCAAGGTGATGCAGAAGGGACGCAGGAGGAATTGTAATTTCACATCTATTTTGAATCAGTTATGACAACCGAAGAAAATATAGTTTAGGTTTATGCTGCTTTAAACCTCACTTTGAGGTGTACCACTCTCTCAGCTCACAATATCAGGCTCAGACAACAAGCCAATTAGTCCAGTGCCTCAGTTTTGATACAGTCCTATTTTAATATGAAATCCCTGAGGCAGTGGTGGCATTCTATCGGTTCTACCCAGTTCAGGCGAACTGGTAGCAGCAGCAGGAAGCTTCGCCCACCTGCCTGGACATCATCACAGATGCTCTGCGCATGCACAGAAGACTCTGTGTATGTGTAGAAGTGGTGCGCGTGAGCGCTCAGATTTGCAAACCGGTAGTGAAAGTAAGTGAATACCACTACTGCCCTGAGGCATCTGTAACACATGGAACCAAGTATTATCAGTATGCTGATGTCACCCAGTTATATATTTCAGCTCCAGGGAAAACAGGAGATGTGTCCCAATAAGCTAAATCTCAAACCTAACAATACAGAAATTCTTGGATATGAAGGCCTGTTAATTTCAGATTAGATCAGATTTATCATCTTTGACTCTATGCTGGTTTATGTTTCCCTATGCAGAGTTAATCCACAATTTAGTAGTCGTAGGGAACTGCCCAGAGTCCAAAATGTGTGGATTCCTCTTTTAACTTACATCTATTAGAAGGAGAGAGATAGAGTAATGTTCTGCTTAATTAGCATTTATTGTTTGCTTAATTTGTTTTATCTACAGGTAAGCATTTGTATATATTATTATTAAATTTGTTTGGTAAATGCAAAAATGACATTCCCCAGATGGCATCTGTAGAACCATATTAGGAAGCTGCCTCTGGTGGAATACAGTTTTTAAATCAGGTATGTCTTTCTACTAAAATATGCTAAATATTTGTGGAGGAAGCATCGAAGTTTAATAAATGTAATGCAGTAATAAGTGAGCAGCAAGTATGTCATACTCCAGCAAACCGTATTAAGTCTGGAACTTCTTGCTCACCCACTGGAAATCCATCCTACTTTAGAAAGCAGAGCATTATGCTAAAATGTACAATGTTCTTGGATTCAGACATTGTTGTTAATCCATCCAGTTTTGTAGTAACACTTAACTGGCCATAACTAAACAGCATTCAGTATTCTTGGTATTTGAATGGGAAGTTCAATTACCAGAAAAACCCAAGGGTAGCTTAGGAAGTGGAAACTATACAGAATCAAATTCATGTATAGCAGTCTTTCCCTTCCCCTTAACAGTTCACTGTTAGGAAGACTTTTCAGTTTTCTTCCTCTACTATAATTTCAGAATGATGTAAGAAAACACAGTACTGGAGTTAATCACATGTTGTTCACATAAACTTTTTTGTGTAAGGGAATTTTCCAATATGATAGAAATATTAAAAATATTTTGTAAAATGTGAGTCAGGTATAAAGCTTCTGAAATAAATCTCGGAATTGGTTTCATATATTCATTTAGATATGTAGATATATTTGTTTCCTTTAATATCTTAACAATTCTCTGTCTCTTGTAGCATCACAGAGCACATTGATTTTGCCACTTCCCTGCAAGAGCCCGCCATGGAGCCTCTCTGCAATGCCAACCTGCCTGCCAGCATGCATACATTGGATCACCTCCATGGCGTTGCCAATCGAGCCAGTCTTCATTACATGGGAGAGAGTCAACTGAAAGAGGTAGGGTTGTGCTCTCATATGGGCTTGGGGTCGATCTAAAAACCGCATGCTTAGAACAGACTCACTTGAAATCAGTATTATTTGATTTATTCACGAGTTGCTGATTTCACTTCATCCATACGAAGTTCAGCTGATAGGAAGCTACAAGTCTTTTTCTAGATAAATGTTCACTGGTTAACAATTTCTTAACTCTGCGCCACTAGTTGCTCACAAGCATGTACACACATGATGTTTGGAAAATCAGATTGCATCATCAGATTTCATGGAACAAATATTTGTTTAACTTTCCTATTTTTAGGCATGAAATCTATGACTTCGGAGAATTTAGTTTGCAGAGAACAACATTATACTGGGCAAGTGAGGAAAGAATAAAATTATTTTGTGAATAACAGATCCATAAAAATGGGTTCCCAAATTTAGACAAAGATGTATTTAATTTCTGAAAAACTCACCACGGTTAATTGATTTTATCATGGGATCTGCTCATGAGTTTCTTAAAGTTTTCTAATTTGAGGATTCCAGATTTGTAAATCTTAATTATTGAACTAAAACGTTCTTAAAAGATTTTTATATGCACAGATTTGGAAGTAGTAATTTTTTAACCATGTGTATTAATTGCAGAATAGAAATCTGCAAGAATACTGGGCACAGCCTTTCAGAAGGCTGAATTTCTGTCAGGCCAATTTGATAGAAATTATATCAGAATGTTTGTTTTTTCTTGATTCACAGGTACTGCAGAATCTTGGAAAAGACCGATATCCACCACAGTCTTTAGAACAAGTTGGTACTCGAATTGCCAAAGTACTTGAAAAGGTAGCTGCATGCATTTGAAATAACACAAGTTTAGGTTTTCTTAGTTTAGTTCCATGTGGCTGTGGTTGTGATATGTAGGATTCTCTAAACATTAGCCATCCCTCAAAATGGTAAATTCCAAGTATGTTCCAATTACAGTTCCCCAAATTGCTAAAATAAGAGCCAAGTTGCCTACACGTGTAAAGAGAACCTTGCTTTTTCACTCTCCAAAAGCTCCGTTTGAGAGGCTGAGATTGTAGCCTCCAAAAGCTCCGTTTGAGAGGACGCATGGAGGCCGAAGGGTGGGGGCTGGTGGGTGGGCGGGGCTACATTCGGTGTATAAGATGCACCCAAATTTTCACCCTCTTTTGTGGGGGGGGGGGAAATGTGTCTTATACTCTGAAAAATACGATAATAGCTTTTCAGAAAAAATATTAATATTAATCAGAAGATTCAAAGATAATGCATCAAACAAGTAAGGAAGTGTTTAGAAGGAAGTGAGAACAATTACATTAACGTGATATATATTATTCCGAAGGAACTGCCAGCTGATAACAAACTCAATATATTTTTTGCATTCATAAATCTTTCCCCAAAATAATACAAAGCTCACTATAAACTCAAAGCTTTCTGGGCAGAAAATAGGTCCATCTTACTTTACCAAAGACTTTGGAGCAACCAGTCTTGATTTCAGGAAGATCAGAGTTTCATTTCAAAGTTTCAGGTAAGCCAACAATAGAATAGAGTCATAGGTAAGAATTTCGACTGTTGTGTACCATTCCCATAGAGAGCCAGTCACTAAAACTATGTCTTAGCTTGAATGATTGATGGAGTCATACTTTTTTTCAAGTGATAGTTTGTTCCTTTGTTCTTAATTTTCAACATGTTGTTGGATCTTGGACTTTGCTTAACTTAGCACTTAATAATAGCAATAGCCCTTAGACTTACATACTGCTTCACAGTACTTTACAGCCCTCTCTAAATGGTTTACAGAGTCAGCATGTTGCCGCCAACAACTTGGGTCCTCATTTTACCCACCTCGGAAGGATGGAAGGCTGAGTCAACCTTGAGCTAGTCAGGATCGAACTCCTGGCAGTCAACAGAACTAACCTGCAATGCATTCTAACCCCTGCGCCACTGCACTCTAAGTCTCTAAACCTCTAAGTTAGATTGAAAAGCTGAAAAGTTTAAACAGTCTAAACCTCAGCTTTCACCTGTGTCTCCTCAGGTATGGTCTCTTCAGCCAATTTGTATGACACAAGCTGAGGTTCAGACTGGTCTGAATCTGAAGGCTCAGATTGATCCCTAACATTATACCTCCATTTAACCACTGCCCACCACCACACACTGAGGATTTAGGCTTCAGGGAGTATCCTACCTGAAATCAATAAATAACTTAAGTCCTTCAGGCTCACCCTTCCAGTTAATTGAAGTACTTTCCTGTGTTTGTAATAGTCAAGTAGCTTGCGCTACTTTTAAAAAACAAAGGGCCACATTGATAATGCATAGCAGTAGGGGTGACAGAGTGTAAGGTAGCCAAAAAGGCAAAAATGAGAGAGAGATAAGTGGATGAAGGGGAGTTGAGCTGCTGTTATAAATGTGGGCAAGCTGCCAAGCATCCAAATTATGATCACATCACGGCATTGCAATGGCCATAACCAATAAGTACTATTTAGTGCAATCATAACTTTGATCAGTCATTATACAAATGCTCATTAAGCGAGGAATACCTGTACTCGGTTGGAACTTGCACAGGATTTTGAGCTTTCAGTAAATGCCTTCAAGTTTCAAGGGGTACCAGTCTCTCCAAATGTCATTTATCAGATATCAGAATGACATGGTGATTCTGCATGATCCAGACGGATTTCCATCTATTCAGAATGACTGCACAAAGTGCAAAACAACAGTTTACCTTTTGCTTTCTCATAACTATACCAGTTATACCATAGGTTCCTCTTGAGTTTTTTGAAAATTTGGATATTTCTTAGATCATGCCTGTACAACTTATGAAGGACTACATTGATAATTTGAGAATAATTGTGGGCTGTCAAGGAAAATTGGGTATGCTATTTGGTGATCAGCTGCTTGGTAGTGAGCAGTGCTGGAGCTAGTGGCATTGGTGAGAACAGGAAGCATTGGAGGGATTTACCAGCCTGTCTTTCAAGGCAGCAACAATGGTGAATTTATTGAATTTTTAAAAACACCAGCAGGCCACACAAGGCTGCTTGACAGGCTGCCTTAGAAGACCTAGCAACCCTGAGAGGTAGAGGGTACCAATTCAAATAGTGAACTAGCTGAGAGCACTGTAGTCATTGCAGAGCCTCAATTCTCCTGATTTTTTTCTTGACAAATATAGGAATAGCTGTGAGTGAAGTGAAAGGATGAATGAACTCCCATCTGGAATATTTTTTGTGGCTGTACAAAATTTTGCAGAGTTGTAACTTCAGATTCTGAAAGAGAGTATAGCTACCTCACTGAGATCTTAGCCCCAGATGAATAGAAAAGGGATGATGTGAAACTTCCTGATATCAATCTGAAAACATCATTGAAGTTTGTATTTTTAACTGTGGAAGTCTGATCATATTTTCATTTCTACTTTGGTTGCTAGAACCACTGGAGAATTCAATAGAAATTGACTCTCAGTTGTTCTGTGAACTGAAGCATGCCATTCGTTTTAACTAAATGATTTGAAGATCATGTTTATGGAGCTATACAGCACCATCCAGACTGCTAGTCCTAGTAGTAGGCATTGACCATCAATTGTTTTCATAAATACCGAAGGCAGGATGGAGTGTTCCAGGATCCCATCAGCCTCCAGAAATGCCCATGAAAATACTGATGGTTTCAAAATCAAGTAATTACTATAGAGCTGGGCAATCAGGCATCTGGAGCCTTACAATTAAAATCAAGTGCTGGCTAAATATTGTACTTGGGATTGGGTCTAATTGAGCAGTGGTGGTTCCCCAGTCTTGAAATACCTCTAGATCGGATGCAGCCTGTTTCTTGGCATATAGGGCGTGTAATGACCCAATGCCCTTGACCCTCTTTTTTTCTTGAGATAAATGAGATCTTGTTGTTGCATTGGTTCTAACAGATATGGTTGGATATGGTTGTATCGGTCTAGAGGTGTTTCAAGACTGGGGGACCACAACTGCTCAGCTAAACCCAATCCCAGGTAAAATATTTAGCCAGCACTTGATATTACTTTTAAGGATCCAGATGCCTGATTTGGGGTCTTAAAGGAACATTGTACCCAAATGAGAGCTAGACAACACCAGTCTCAATTTTAAGGTATCCATCAGTATGCTGGTATCAGTAGAAAGAATTCCCAGAATTCTTTCTGGGAATAATCCCTCAGAGCCACCTCATTCCATTCCCGGTCTTGTGCTAAGAGCCTGATGTCATTTACATAATCAGCTATTGACCGGCTTCCCTTATGTAGCTCTCTAATACTTCATTTACTATAACTGATTTTGTTAGGTCTTCAAACATCAACTTGAAATGCTTGACAAATTTGTCATAAATAAACAGTAACTATTGGAGTTGCAGATCAGTAGCTCATTTTACAGTTCAGCCAGGGAATAAGGTAGTAACAACACCAGCTTTAACTTGGTCTGTGAGAAAGTCTTCGGGGCATTATAGCATGGTGCTGGAGGCACTCGTAAATTCTGTTACGTGGTCAGAAAAGCTGTACATTCAGTAGTTGAATTTCAATTTGTAATTCCTCCGTTTCAGTGACTGAAGTTAAAGGCGTCAACTCCTTTGATGTGGGGGTAGCAAACAGTCTGTTTTGTGCTGTCAATTACACACCCATAACTAGCTTCTGTTACAATCATAAATCTTTCACCAAAGTAACATAAAAGCTTTCAGCATAGAAAACAGGCATAAGAGCTTGGTTTAGAAAAAGTGTACAGAAAGACAAATCTCAAATTCAGGGAGATTCAAGGATAATCTTTTTTTCAATCCAAGGTTCTAGGTAATCCAGCAACAGTGTTGTTTCCCAGTAAGAGCTAGTTCAATCCTAGATAGCAGCAAATGTTTCTCTTCCAGGGCACAAAGAAAAAATATCTGCTGAGAACTCTGTGTGGCATCAGGAAGAGTATCCGGCGAGTTCAGCTCCATCCAACTATACCCCGAATTAAGGGATTACAAAGTCATAAAAAGGGTGGGTCCTAGGTAAACCAGCAACATTGTACAGGCAGAATCATGTCATGGGCAAGAAATTTGAACGTTGTTTGCCAGTTAGAGCCAGTAATGAAAACCATCTCTCATTTAAAACCCTTCTTTCTTCTAAGGTAAATGGGTTGAGTTCCTTAGATATTCTGTTCATAATTTGCAGTATGTTGCTGGGCTCAGGACTTTGCCTAGCTCTAGCTGTGCGTCCAGTGACTTATTCTGTACCTGTAGCTCCTCACCTGACGTTGGCCAATACTCAGTCTAATCAAATTCTTCAGCTTCTGAATCTAATGATTCAAACTGGTCTCTAATAGACATATTTTTATTTCCTTTTTGGAGTATGTCAAAGTCTCAAAGCAATTCAAACAACCATGCAGTTTTTTAGGGAGACAACCAGTTCTTTGTCCCAAAAAGAATATCAATATACTAGTGTCCATCCCAAGCTCCCTGTCTGCCTTGCAGCCCATCATAATCTTACTACTTTCAAGACACTCCATTGGAGAAAGGCTCCCAAAACACTTGGATTCTTAACCTCTCTTAGAACCTTCAGGGATTTCCTGCTTTTATCAGTCTGTCTACCTATTATGTACGGTAATTCTTATTCCTCAAAGCAAAGCATTTTTTTCCAACACCATCAACATTTTTTCAAAGAAAAATTACTGGAAAGTAAAAGTTGCAGGTGATTTTTTGTTGTTGTTGTGAAGTGTGTAAAAAATACATGAGCAGGGTACAAGTACAGAACATCCTATAGGCTAGATTGGGACAGCCAATAATAAGAGGGGATGTCTTTCCACTGATCTGTGTTTATGGAATGTGCGGATTTATTGATAGTGGTCTGTTGTCTGTTTTATGCTTTGATTTTTCTGTGAGCAGCATACATGTCTCACCTTCCTCTTTGGTATAACTGGATGTTTTGCCTCAATATATGTATTTCTCTGAGGATCGGCTGCTTGCCTTTTGTGAAATGGTGTTTTGTTGTGTTTGGTGCAGAAAAATATGTCTTGGTATTTGTGTTCGGACTCCACCTTTGCTTCTTGGAGAAGTTACTTTATCGTCACCAGTTTGCATTTTAGTTTAGCAGTGTTTTTGATTTCCCACTTCAGTAGCTATTGATTGGATGGACAAGCTCTAGTACTTCAGGAACCATTCTGTGAGAGTGGCGTCACTATAGTGTCAACATTCCAAATGTACCCACTAGTTCAAAAACAGATTCTTAAGGAATTGATTTTTAGTCACCACAAAGTGGCAGTATTTCTCTGCTAAGCAAAAATCAAAGTTTTTATCTTGAAGTAAAAATTAAATTACTTGTAACCATAATAAAGTCCGACATACATCCTCTGACAGTATGGCTCCCTATACAAAGTATACCTTACTAAGAGAGAGGTGTTCTGAGTTTCTAGATATTTGAATAAGACTGGAGTGGTAGTGAAAAATAGTGAAAGCGTGAAACAAATGTAGTCAATCATCTGGTGACAGTTTCCTTCTTTCTTGTGTTTTGTGGCAGAATCAAACTTCTTGGATCCTTTCCAGCATGGCAGCTCTTTACTGGAGAGTAAAAGGTCAAGGGAAGAAAGCAATTGATTGCCTGCGGCAAGCCTTACATCACACACCATATTACATGAAAGTGGGTGTAATAAATAATACTGGAGACAATATATCTGTGATTACAGTTTTCATTTTATGTTTAGCATTATATATGCTTTCACTGATTTTAAGGATTTTAGAATGATGCCCATATAAATTAATTATGGAATAGTCAACTTTATATGGTCTGTCATCAATACTTTGATAAAATATATAAATGAGAATGGGAGTGCAGAGGTATTTCATTCACAAAAGCAGGGTAGTTTTCTGGTTGTTCTATTTCTGCACCAAATAAAAAGTAACCATAGGAATTCAGAGTACAAATTGGAGCTGAATGCATTGCAGTGGGGAAGGGGCAGACCCCTGCAAGTGAATGTCCAGTCTTAAGTCTGTGTTTTAGGTTTACAAAGACAGAACAAATTTTGAATGAACTATAATCCTACTTCCCTAACATGACGGAACAAGTTTAAGATCTATTATGTAGAAATGAACTCATTTTTCAAGTGTCATTTTTTAAAAAATGTATCCTCATATCTTCATTGATTTAATTGATTGATATTAATTGCAGAATTTTTTCCATAGACACTTTGTTGGTTAAATAAGACGGGAGAACTTTCGCATGGAACAGCTGACTTTTCTCCCTTATTGATTAAAATCTATGTATCATAAATACACTGCTGATTCTTTAAATACCTGTTATTTTAAATAACTTGATTTTTTTTTTTAAAAGAACTATTTTTTTTTAAAGAACTATTTACCTCTCACTGGATTTGTTCTACTTTGCAGGATGTGCCTCTCATAAGTTTAGCAAACATCTTCCACAATGCAAAGCTTTGGAATGATGCTATCATTGTAGCTACAATGGCAGTCGAAATTGCTCCACATTTTGTCGTCAATCATTTCACTTTGGCTAATGTTTATGTAGCAATGGTGAGTAAATAATTGCTAAATTCTGAATCAGGTCTTTTTATAGCATCTTGAGTCTCAGTGATAGAGAAGTTTAAAGACAGGAGACCGCAGTCCATGACTACAACACATAATAGCAGTTTGTAAAAGAAAGGATTTTTTTCTTTTTTTAATGTTTCCATCTTGAAAGTTTTCAGTCAATTTAACTGCACCCCATCTCTCAATTTAACATTTGTTTATGCAGATCTTTTTGAACTTTGCTTTGGGTTTCTCATCCAAACTTTAATTTGGGAAGAGGATGAATTGTTCTCAGCATTCATGTAGTCTTTTTTCTTGGATTTGAATTCTGAATCTTCACTTGTCCCCTAGGCTGTTCTTTTTGAGACCAAAACTTAACTGTTTAAATTTTTCATAAGTTACACAAACTCTCAACTTGCAGGGAATCCCCATATGATATGCAGTCTCTTCGAATAAAGAATCAAATTACTGGCATTTATAATCATGCTCCTCTTAATGTGTTTTATATGGTTGAGCCACAATCTTGGCAACACTGACTTTTCTGTAATTCCTGGAGCCATGATAGACATAATCTTCTGCCTTCATCAATCAGCACTGTTCCTAAAAGATATATGCCTCTTCCTTTGCCATAGGGAATATGGAAAAGGAATGCTGGTTTCAACCCTGATTGAACCAGGTTCATCCCAGTTTCAGCCCATCAGATTATGATACAAATTAGTTCAGATGCATGACCAAGGAGTATTGAAAGATACTCCTATTGTGCCTGAGACATCTTGCGCTTTGCTGGGCTGGCTCGGTAGACACAGCCTTCTCCATTCATAAAGCCATAATTCTGATTCCCAGAGGCAGGCAGCAGAATAGTCTTGGCATCACTGGCTTCATTCATAGAGAACATAATGAAGAATCAGCTACCTGTTTGTAACTGCAGTTCTTCTGGTGGTCATCTATGAATTCACATAACCTCACAATCTTAGTTGTGTAATTGCTTTTCACTCCCTTGGTTTTGTCACTGCTATTTTGAAATGGGAAGGAAGAAGGACCCACATCTGGCTGAATAAATGTGTGACAATAGGACTCTCACCAAAAGTACTTTAACTGTGGAATATTCCAGTAGAACTAATGTGCAAGTGCAGAACCTCTTATATGTACATTCACAGATGCCTACTAAAACTAGGTATGGGTCAGTAGATATTTCTTCCCAGTTTGGGCATAATAATAAATAGGGTTTAATTTAACTGAGAAAGTTCAAGTTTAATTGAGGAAGTGGAAGTGTATACAGTTTGGGTTTTGACCAAGAAAAGGGAGAAGAAATATTTAATATTTAAATATTTAACATGTTTGTTTACTAGCACTAAGTTATAACATAATAGCTAATTAGCCATAGTGGGCTGCTGAAGGAAAGAGAGAATATGTTTCTAATAAATAATGAGTATTAATACTTGCAGAGTTGTGGCCTACACGTTTCAGTAACAATATTGTATTTTGCAGTTGAACCTTTATAGTGTTCTGCACTGAAGTATTACAGATTATTCTATTGCAAGAAAATCCATATAATATTCAATCATGACAGGGAAAAAATTTTCTATTAAAAAAAAGAAATTCTTGTTTGTTATGTTCATTTGCCTGAGCTTAATATTGCAATACTTGAAGATACTTTAAGATTCAGCACTCTATCCCTAATAGCTTAACAAAGTATGGTATATACTTTGTTATAAGTTACTTTGAATCGGGGTGAAATGCTACCGGTTCGGACCAGTTTGGCTGAACCGGTAATGATGGTGGGGGGTGGTTCAGAGAACCAATAGCATTGGCAGCACGAGGCTCCGCCCACCTGCCCGGTTGTCATTACTTCCTGGTTTTAACCAGGAAGTAACCTGTTTTTTACCCTCTGCGCGTGTGCAGAAGGGTTTGCTCATGCGCAGAGGGTCCGTGCACACATGTGATAGATGAGTGCGCACGGCGCATGCACTTCCGAACTGGTAGGGAATGTAAGTAGATGTGAACCCTGCTTTGAATACTGATCATTTTGGATCTTGGATTCCTACAGGAGGAGTTTGAGAAGGCAATGCGATGGTATGAATCTACACTGAAGCTTCAGCCTGAATTTGCACCAGCAAAGAATCGAATTCGTGCCATTCAGTGTCATTTACTCATGAAAAATGAAAGACATTCTCCTTAAATATTACAATCTTCTTCCCTTTTTATTTCCAAGAAAGCAAAATCATTGTTCATTAATAGACTTGAAATGAAGTGAGCTAATAGAAATTGGAAAATACTATTTCTAGTAAGAATTGGAGGTTGGTTGTATTATTCAGAAGCAAGAATATCTTTGGAGAAACTATAGTATACCAGACAATTGTATAAATAAATATTGAGCCCAGAGAACTTCCATGTGCCTATGTCCCGAACATCATTAGATTTTCCACAATATTTGATTGGATGCCAGCATAAAATTTAACCTGCTTCTTGTCTTAACACATCTATGAAAATGCAAAGCACTTCATTGCACCAGACATTATATGTAAGAGGAAGGCATAATTAGCTTTTCATGCATCAGGAGCTCATATTCTACTTCTTCATCCAGTCCATACTTTAGTATTACCAAGTCAGAGAAAGATACTGAGATAACACAGGAGATTGCAAATCATTTTAGTACATTTTAAGAACAAGCAGCCTTCTATCTATTGTTGCTTTTATTGGGGGGGTGGGGGGGATAGTGAAAACAACATTGTGTGAAATCATTTATATTATGGTTTACAAGAAAAAAGAAAAACAAGAAAGAAATGTAATTTCGAAGGTTTCTTTTAATCCATTATATATTAGATGCCCTTTGCAGCCTTTAGCCTGTCTTTACTAATTATTTTACCCAACTGAGTGTAAACTGCAAATGATAAAGGCATATGCACACATGTTCTTTCTCTGTATGTCTAAACACTTAAATGAGAGAGAGCATGTTAGCAAATAGGACAAGTGGTCTGTTTCTTAATCAGCATCCAGTTTGGTCAACTAAAGGACCAAATTGCAGATTTCATTGTTGAATCAACAAGGGCACAAAACTTGAAGCAAAAATAAACAATTATTAATAAACAGAATTTTGATTCCTCTCTTTTTTATGGTGAAATTTGTGTTACATGATACACTAGTACCTTAGCCCAAAATTCCACATTCCATGACATTTTTTAATATACACATTTCATGGGATAAGATTTTTGCTTATATATGTAGAATCATCCCTTGATTTTAACTCTATATTTATTACATGATAAAATATCTAAAATTTCATTTGAGTTATTTCAAGGAGAAAAGTAGTTGGTAGAGTTTCAGCTTTGTTGTTATAGTTGATTTGCTCTACAAAAGAGAGCCATGGGCCTTGTTACTAAACACATTAAGATGATTTGTTTAGTTCTAGCTGAACACAAAGCATGACTCTGGACTCTGGTGATTTGTATATTAAATCATGGTTAAGCCACAGTTCAGCACAATATGTGAATCCAGACAGATATTCTGTTAACCCACTACCAATAGTTCCATTGCTTTTCCATTTCTAGACTAGTAATACACAACTTGTCTAAAATCAGTTAATTCAAATTCATAAGAAAGTTTTCTGTAGAGTCAGTTGTAAGGAAAAGCTGTGTATTTCTCTTATAACCAGATTCTATTGCACTGGTAAAATTTGAAAGCTAGATTTGGTACTCTTTTCATTTGAGTTGAACTTAAATTGGATTAATTTGAATCCAGTGTTTGCTTTTTACTCAGTCCCAGATTTTCAATGACAGTGATTCAAATACAGTTTGATAAGAACCTGTTAAAATTTTAATTGTGATAGCTCAATATCTGGCATACCATGCCTTCCTTAGCAGTTGTTGAAATCAAGTTTAAAATACTGACATACTTTACTGCTGATTTATATACTTCAGAGCTCTTTTAAAATGTGAGAAATGTGAAAATATGGTGGTATTGCCTAATCCAATATATAAATGTACATGTTTAATCTTTGGTATCTAGAGCAGGAAAATTAACTCAGTTTTAAATAAAATATGAGAAGAACTGTAAATAAAAGGTGAGGAGAGTACTGGACTTTAATGCAAAATATAACAAAAGATGAAGGGATGAGTTACAGGTTTATTTCTATACACGAATGGAATATGCACATGTACTGTATTTTGCAAAGGAGAAATCGATGTTATTACAGTTTACGTATGTTTGTATACATACACATACATACAGTACATTAATATATTGCTGAATACCTATCTTTATGAAAAAATTATATTGCTAATCTGTAGCCATTCCTTGAATCTAACCAACATGCCTCTTTTAAAAGAATGAAAAATTGAGGTATCTATATGCAACATAGCAACATAAAACATAAATATATATATTTCATGTGACATGGAGCTAATCTTTTTACAGCAGTCCAGATACTGCATGTTGTATAAACTTAAATCTTCAGACATTTTTCAAGGCCAGTTGTGCATAAAAGACACTGAACAAAAGCAAAAAGAAACAAATATTTAACTGAAATTTGGAAGGAAACTTGAATATAATGATGGGCAACAAATAATTATGAAAATAACTGCTCTATTTGTTTCCATCAGTACCACACTTGAATATGTAATATGAAACATGTTTTAGAGAAACATTGTAAGAGTCCAGTATCATTTTTCTAGAAAAAAAATCATTCTTACATTCACTTTCATGAGTAATGAGAGGCTCCTAAAAAACTAGATCAACCTAACAATGCAGAAACACATCTTCATAAATCAGTTTCTAGTTTGTTTATTTATTTATTTATTATATTTCTATACCGCCTTTCTCCCATAGGACTCAAGGCAGTGTACAGTCAAGAAAAATATAGACACACGAACATCATAAAATTGCTAATTAAAATTATTACTTAGTTGGTCAATTAATTAATTAGTTAATAAGGTGACACACCAACAAGATTTTCAGAAACCCTGAATGCATTCTCACTCTCCCAACTACTCTTCCCTCCATCAGTTAAACTGTTGAACAACAGATTGTGATGAAAATAGCTGACAACACATCTGGAATCCTCCAGGTGGCAGCTTGAATCCATATTTAGCATCACTTTTTCTTTAAGACCCTAAAAATAGATACTCCTGCATAAAATAGGATGGGCAGTTCCCTTACCTCCAGTAGCTAAATATAGGAGAATGCTTCTACTTCTTACTTGAATGAAAACCAGAAAAAGGTATCTCTATTTCACTTTCATACATATATGTACGCCATTTTGTGATTATTTCTTTGTTTTGATTTTTAAGCAGGGGTGAGCTGAGTTCCTCAAGGGCTGAAGTAGATGGAGAAAGCTCTTTTCTTCCTGCCAAATACCTCTTTTTCTCTTTGTCTTTTTGACACTTATGCAGCAAGCATGGGAAATGGGACAGGTATCTCATATTAAAAATCTAAACGTAACCCTCAGAGGATTTTGAAAGTAGGCCATGGACTGCCTGCAGCCTTAGAATCACAGGTTGTCCGTTCCACATCTCTGCTTCACTAATGCATTCTGAATTTACAAAGACAAGTGCAAACTCAGATTATCTTACACAGGTTTTTGGCAATAATTAATTTGTGATATGCATGGAATCTTTTTTAGGTATACAAGATGTACCTAGTGAGGCCTCAAATATCTCATGATCCACTAGGAGCTGGCCAGTGATCATTAATTTGACTGGTCATTCCTTTTGTTCCTCTAGATGTGAGTTTCCTTGCTATATTGTACAGTTGTAGGCAAGTTTAATGCTTAACTATACATAAAGGGTATGCCAATGTGCCCACCTTTTCTGGTACCCTATTTCATGAATCCTTTCCTTGATAAATTTAAATAGACTTTTCAGAGATATATTTCAGAGTTTTAGTGCAATTAACTGATCCACAAATTAAATCAACTATAGCTTTAAGAATAAAATGTCAGCCTTTTTTAAAGGATTGATCTGATCTATTTGAAAAGAAGACACTAATAAATATGAGAAAGAACAGTCCAGTGAATATTAAGCTCATTGTTTCTTAGACACCGCCCTAGAATAAAGCAGATGATTGCAAAGAAGTCTGAGATACCAAAAATTGGAGATTGTTTTTTTTAAATCAGCCACAGAAGAAACTCCAATATTAATAAATGGCATGTTGTACAAAGAACTATAAATCCGCTGAATCATACCATTTTGCAGTGGAAACATTAACTGAAAAGAATTGCCCTATAAATACTTTTGTCCTAGCTTTGAACAGATTTCATCCATCTATGTTCATGGCTAATGACAAGGAACTAAGGGAACTGGAATCTAAAGTACCAGGTTATCTATTCCTAAACACTGTCATACAGATATTTTTATATCATTAGATGCATATTGAATGTTTAGATCTGTTCCTTAATGACATCTGGGTCTTTTTTACAACATCACCACTCTACAACTCCTCAATTAAATCGAGTAAAATTGATGTTTGGGATCCACAGGAAACTAGACATTTATATATGTTCACTAAAAATATTTATTTTTCTCCTTTGAATTAAAAATTGTAACTCCTTCCTCCCCTACCTCACCCCCAGAATGATATTTTTCAAGCTTTGGTAAAAACTTGATTAACATAGACCCTGGAAGATAAAGATGATTGTCTCCCTAGTGCATTTTCTTGGGGGTGGGGTGGAGGTAATATTAAAAAAAAGAATTGCCAACCGCAAAGAAATCTTAACGACAACAAAAAAAGGAACAAGGATTTTCAATCCAGGCTAAGTGCTGCACAGGCAGAAACCTTGCTCTGACGTACATAAAAACCCTGCCAGGATTAACTCCTTCATGCCCATGAAAGCCAGGATCCTCACGGTATTTGTCTTGCCATGAGTTTCATACTCTCCATTAGAGGTCATGCAGTTTTATTTAATTCTACTGTCACATTGCATGTAGATATTGGAGACAAACATTTGTACACAGCATTAATGAATGGGTTAGAAAATCTTAGTCCACCCATTCTTTTTTGCAGGTGGTAGACAGAAGTCCATTAATTACAAAACAGGACAGAGATTTCCTTTCTGAAACTGATGTCCTCAGTAGCAATTATTTTTCTTATCTTCTTTTTCTGGCAGCCGGAACAAGCGTAGGCATCTTTCATTCAAAATTTCAAAGCAACTGATAAAAATGCTGTTAAGGGAGACTTATATTCTCAAAGGTTTTTTTTATTCTCCAAATAAGACATAGCAGGATGAAAAACTCTTTGCAGATGGGCAACTGCAGGCTATGAACTGAAAACAGAAATCAGATCTCTATCTATTAGTTGCTCCCTCCTACAAAATTGCAGTACATATTTCCAGAATTGTCTTTGTGATGGCATGGAAAAGAAAAGGACAGGAATAGAAGAACATGAATGATACTTAAACTGCCTTCTACAAGATCCTACATGAAGCTCCCTGGGATAATTTCAAATATCTTTGGGTTCCAAAAAATAAACTTCCATTTGACTAAATATGGCCTGTCTCCTGAAGTCATTTTCCAATGTAGTGACATCCAGATGATTTTGATTGTATCACCTACTACTCCAGGCAGGATGCCAGCTAAGAATTCCAGTTGCAATCCCAGCAAATCCAGAAAACACCAGTTGATGATGGCAATTTTGTTTAAATAAAAGGCACAGAAAATAATGTTGGGATGATTCTGTTCTGACTAGAAGCCTTCACAGCATTACCCATAGCCAAGCAGAAATAACATCATTTCCTACACCACATATTTGGTGCACCTGACATTACAAAAGCAAGCCCAGAGAGATGGCATACTGAATGAGGAAGGAGTTACAATTTTTAATTCAAAGGAGAAAAATAAATATCTCAGGCCAACTGCATGAGGTATGATTGTATTTTTCCATACTGCAATTGCTGGAGCTTTATGTGAATGAAGCCACTGGACTTTAGTCATGATTTGAAAAAACCCTGTTGCTTAGGGCAATGTGTGAAGCCAAACTGTGTATCGTAGTTTTATCCATTAGCCAGGCTAACTATGCCACTTCCAAAGATTTTCTCCTCCAACCATAAAAGACTTATGCCTTCTTCCCATCCTGTGGGGTTTGTTTTAAGATTATAATTATCATTATTGACTTACACTAGCACAGACTTATTCAAATCTAAGATGACTGTGGACTTAAATATTCACAACTCAAAGTATCATTTTTAAAAATCATCATATTGAATGATATATTGTAGCATGTTTATCAGAAGTCCCTCAGCAAAAGACTATAGAATACCTGAGCCAAGAATCTTCAAAGTCCATTTTCCTAAACTATAATCCTCGTACTGCTGCTGTGACCACAGTATCAGAGATTCTCCTTAACTGATTACTTCCAATACTGATCATCTTCCTGATTTCATTTGTTAATTGTGAATATAAAAAATTTGATACCTGGTAACCTAATGCTAAAAACTTGCAACTCTCTAATTTACAAAAAGCTCAGCAGCCTAATTAAATTGTAGCCAATGATGTTTACCAATGTTACTAACACCTGCAAACTAATCCTGTGTGTCCAGTAATATGACTCATTTTGTAATTTTTGTGAAAATAATAAAACAGGAATAGAAATTTGAGTTAATTCTACTAGTTAGAAAAACAATTTATGGTCAAAACTAAAGGCCTCTCATGAATATTTGTAGAACTCATAAATGTCTGCTATTGGCCTTAAGGAAAAATAAAATACCTCAATTATCAGGAATTGCATCCTCATGTTTCTAGTTCTGCCCAGTATTACATGTTTACTTCATCTGCATTTTACCTGTTTAGAAATTATTTGAATTGGGTGTGATTATTTTGTGACCAGGCATCGAATTTCTTTGGTGTGTATGGAGATTCTCAATCATCCAGGACATGGTGGTCCCAAAGGTGCTTTGCAAAGGCAACTAGATTTTCCTGGGTTTTTTCCTTGAAAAATATTTTGCTTCTCATCCAAGAAGCTTCTTCAGTTCTCTGTTGTGGCCCACCAGTGGCCAGAAAAGCTGGCAGCAGATTCAGACAGTGAGGAGGATGGGGAGGAACGTGGGCCAATCCTGGAGTCTGGGGAAGGCTCAGAACAGGGCTCTGCGTCAGAGGCAGAGAGGGGGCCAGGGCCATCTGGTAGTTATGTGCTGCCTCTGGAGCCTCCGGAATCTGACATCAGCGAGGCATAAGAACAGTGTGAGCCTGTTCCCAGTGTGTGCATGTGCAGAGCTGCCAGAGGCAAGAACAATTAAGAAAAAAAAAGGGTGACTCAGGAGTAAGATTTGGAGGTGATTGGCCCCTCCCATAAGACATAAAAGAGGAGCAAATGGATGTGAGCCTTTGCAGGAAGCAATTAGTTCATACAGTCAATTCAAGCTCTGAGAAATCCGTTTGACTCTGTGCTCCGTTTGGCCTTGCAAAACTAATTGACACTTAAGTCTCTGGCAGCGTTTCAAGGGAGATAAAGTTGCGTGCTTATCAGCATTACCCTGAAAAACTGTATCAACTCAAGCAGACCTCTGTCGGAATCTTCACAGACTGTTTGTGAATCATTACAGCCGTCTCAATAAAAGAGGTTTTTTGGAACTAAGATTGTGATTTATGCTTTCTCAGGAAGCCTAGGTCAGAACATTCTCTTCAAGGAAAAAAAACCCCAAGATAATCTAATTGCCTTTTGGAAAAGCACCTTTGGAACAATTGTTTTGGTGGTTAAATGAAAGAGGGCAGCAAAGAGTATAGGGCCAACAGAACTGGTAGGGCAGTGGGTCTGGCAGGATGGCAGGGTGAGTGGAGGGTAGGACAGCACGATGGCTGGGGCTTTGCCCTGGGGTGCTGGGGTGGCTGGTCACAGTGCAGAGCCTGAGGGACAGTATTCCTCAGAAGCAGCAGCAGTGCTGGGGCTGAAGAGGAAGCCCAGAAATGGTAGAAACTGGTTGAGACTTCAGCCCCTGCATCACCACTGCCACCGAAGGGGTAGGCAGAGCGAGATAGGTAGATGGACGGAGTAGAATCACCACTGAAATTGCAAGTGCAGCCAGACTGCCCAAATTTTGGTCACATGACTGCAGGTCCGTAACTTAAGGACTACTTGTAAAAAGTGCTCTCTGATAAACTGGGAAACAAAATGGAAGGAGGATACAATATATAACAAAAGCAGACTATTAGGGACTAGCCCAAATCTGCAATGACGAGAGTCAAGATGGCTAAAGTTAAGAATGAAAAGAGGCTTACAGTGAATGTCAAAACGTAACAAAATAAAACAAAAAAGGTTATTTGGATATTTGTAGAAGAAAAAGAATTCAAGGAAGTGGTCAGTCTGCTAGTTGTAGAAGGTGGCAAGATAGTGAGAGGAAACCGGAAGAAGGCTGAATGCTTCAAATTCTGGCTTTGTACCTGTCTTTTCACAAAAAGCCCAACTTGTCAGAAGACACATCATGGGGAAATCCAGAGAAATCCAGGTAGAAATAGGTAAAAAAATGGGGAGATAACATCTAGCTGTTTTGAATTAATTCAAATTTCCAGGGCAAGGTAGATTCCATCCCAAGGTATTAAAAGTAGTGGCAGATGTGATATTTGAAATACAACGAAAGATTAGTGAACAACTAATGTTGTTTCAATATTTTTAAAAGCTGGAGGAGAGGTGGGAAGCCCAGGATGACCTAGGAAGACACAAGATAAAAGAGACTTATTGGCTTGACATTTGCACCTGGAAAATCCTGTCAGTGTATAAGAGTTCATGAATTGGAATAGACATTGCAACAGGTCAGCCAATGGGGGCTGTTTGATGACTCAGTTAGTTTGGAACCTGGGCGTGGCTTAGCTTGGTTGTTACACATATATAAAAGAGTTGGTTTGTCCTTGCATTATTGATTCTGTGATTATATTGATTCTGTGCTTCTGGCTTCTGAGTTCTGCTTCTGGCATCTGCTGCATGGGTATTGTATACATGCATCATGTTTTATATTACTGTATATAAAGAAGTTTCTTTTATAAATGAATCCTGCTGAATTCTTTACTTGTGTGCTGGTTGGATTGCTGCAAATTAACAAATCCCAGAAAAGGTCATCAAGCATTGGGACTGCAAGCATTAGAAAGGAACAATCAATCAATTTTTATTACAGATGCAGACCAGCATTACAAATAAAAGCATTAAAAACAACAATAGTAAAAAATATAAATAAAACATAAACAGAATAATATATTGCAATTTGTGGTGGATTTAGAAAGGACCAATGTGATTACTAGTAGGATTTGTTAAAAATAGTTGTGCCCAATTTATTTTACTTTTTTTTTTACAGTGACTACTAGTTCAAAGGAATGCTATGAGTAGAGTAGAGTTAGACTTATAATTTGATAAAGTTGACCATAGCCTCCTTCTTAATGGAATGGAAGGTGGGATAGATGGTCCCACTACCAGATGGATGTTGGTTCTTGTTTAAGAGCAATACCCCTCACCTGGTCCTTAATAAAACAATTGGGAAGGGGGAGATTTGCTGTGGGGTAATGAGAGTCCTGTGCTGAGCTTAATAATATTCAAACTGTTCATAAATATCTCACATGAGACAGAAAGGATGCTCATCATATTTGTAGGAAACATTGCTGACAGCAGCTGTTCCAGGCCTTTGAAATACCACATCAAGAAAAATCAGGGTTTACTCCTTTTTTGGTATCCTTCCTACAAAACGGCCAGATTCCTTTCTGAATTCTGGGGTATCCTAATGTAATAATTTGCCAGAATGAAAAAAAATTATACAGGATAGTAAATAAGCTGCTACCAGGGCATCTACTAGAGAAACAAATAAAAAAAAATCAAGATAGCTATTGTGAATACAATATATGAAAAAATATATATTACAGGCTTTGACTGCATGGTTACAATTATAATCTCTACTTTTTGGGCAGACATTCCCACAGGACACCTGTGTCTGGCTGCCACCATCTGTTCATGAGTGGGGAGATGTTTCTCTGATATCCAGATGGAGAAAAATAAAAGACTGTTCCTTCCATGACTGCATTTTTAAATAAATGATTTTAATGTTCTCTGCATTAACCAAAGTGGTCAGTCTAAACTCACAGCATCATGTTGCCATCATATCCCCTTTGCGGAGCTGGGGTGGGCGTGGCCTGTGCATGATGCATCCGGCCTGCAGGCCACCAGTTTGAGTCACTCTAAAGAGATGTTGGAATATGGTGCACCATTACAAATATGACACTGGGCTAATCACAAGTAAAGGATGTTTATTTTAAGAAACAAAATAAAGTGAGTACTTGAAAGTAATACATACATACATACATGCATGCATGCATGCATGCATGCTTACATATGCCAAGATATATAGTCATAGATCTACATATAAATTATGTATCATTAACAGCACACAAACTAAGAAATAGAGGAACAGAAAATGTAAACAAAGGTAAAACTACTCAACTGAACAAAGGAACACTGAAAAGAAATAACACGCTCCCGAGACATCTGCCTGTAGTTTCCTGCCAATGTTTTCCTATCAGTTCCAGCGCTCCCCATCAGTTAGGAAATCCTTGTTATTCTTAGAAATTGAAATCAACTGACAGAGAAAAGAGTCCTTTCATTGGAAAAAGATATTTTCTAAGAGCTATAGCATCCCAGTCATTAACAAGCATGCAAGCTTCTTTATCCACTACACTATGGCATGTAAATGGATTTGGGTTGTGACTTGGGAGGTGGACATGCTGTTTTTCTTGTGTATTCCTAATGGTGTTTACATGAGAAAACTTTGTTTGGAAATCCAACTGCATTATTAGATTTCAATTATCCATTTTTATTATTACTGCCGTAATATCATTTCACAAAATGATAGTGTCCAAAGTATGGTAATTTGAACCTGTCGTTTATGCTTCAAGTGATACCTCTGGGTTGATTTATTTGATGAATCATTAGTTTCCTTGGCTCTCCAGTCCTATTTCAGCAATCAGAGGAGGGTTATCAACCTAGTGCTGGTTATTGAGGGTTCTTTCCAGTGGTGGGTTGCCCCAGGTTCGGACCGGTTCTATAGAACCGGTAGTAAAACCAGCAGGAGGCTCTGCCCACCGACCCCGACGTCATCAGGAAGCTTCTGCGCATGTGCGGCCCGATTGCAAACCAGTAGTAAAGGTAAGTAGAACCCATCCCTGGTTCTTTCTCCAATTTTAAAATCACACTCAACTTTTCACAATACAATCTATACACAAAAATTTGATCTCATTTTAGAATCATAGAATCATATGGCTGGAAGGGATCTTGAAAATCTTCTAGTCCAACCCTGCCCAAGGCAGGAGATTTTATTGCATCTTGGACAAATGGCTCTCTACTCTTCTTGAAGACTGCCAGTGATGGTTCACTCCCAACTCCAGGAGAGAAGCTGTTCCATTGATTAATTATTCTCAGTCAGGAAATTTCTCCTTAGTTCCAGATTGGATCTCCCTTTAACAAGCTTCTACCCATTGCTTCTTGTCCTATCCTCAATGCTCTGGACCCCCTGCTCCCTGTGACAGACCTTTAAGTACCAGAAAATAGCAATCACATCACCCCTAATCCTTCTCTTCCTCAGGCTAGACATACCTAGTTCCCTTAATTGTTCATCAGATCATTTAGTCTCTGGACCTCTTACCAGCTTAGTTGCTCTTCTCTGCATTCTTTCTAGGATCTCAATGTATTTGTACTGTATTGTATCATTTGTATTGTGGCAACCAGAACTGGATGCAGTATTTCAAATTTGGCGTTACTAGTGCTTTAATTTTACTTAGTTGAGATCAAGGATTTTGTAACAAAACAGTTTAAGAGAAGCAGAAGACAAACACCTAAAATCCATACATTACTCAGAAAAATGTCTCGCTCATTGTACAGGAGTGGACCTCTCTAGGTTACTTTTTAAGGAACAGGAGACATGGCTTGTAGTATGAAGCAAAGTAATTTAGCTGCTAATGGCTATTAGATAGCATTCATATTTCCAAGCTCGGTCTTGATGGCCAAAATGACTATTGAGACCAGCATGCTTTGAAAATACACTTTTTTCTGCTTTTTATGATTGTTTCAAATATAAGAATCTGTGGTTAAGTTCATGCTTCCAAGTGAGGATCAAAACTGAACTCATAAGCCTATGTAAGATCACTTTAGCAAAGGAGTCAGTCAAAGTGAACTATTGATATATTTAGCATCTCAGCATTTATGTTCATTTTACCACTGGTGTTTTCATGAATAATAAAAAGTACAAGATTTCCCTTCATGTTACACTTACATTATCCTAAACTTGGTGTCAATAATATGACACTGTGGATGATGGGTGGGTTGATATAGGGGAAAGAAATACCCATATTTTCAGAGTTCACAACATTGATGGGCATTCTGCCATAGTAGCTTTAATCATGTTTGCCACATTGTTTCTCAAAGCCTAAGCATCCTTGAACCTATTTCTAATATCGTTCTAAATATCTCTAAAATCACAAAATGGGCAATATAGAAAGTTGTAAGCTTCTGATCACCAAATGCATCAATGGCACTAGCTGGTAGTTCGTGACACTTATACACCCACATACGTACTCTATATCACCAAGTAAAGTAATGGATGCACATGGAGAGAGAACTTAATTCTCCCAGATAATATACTGAAGCTTGATCTTGGGGAAACTAAAATTCCTGCAGCAGAAAAACTACAGCATGCAAAGGCATCATAGAGGAAATATTTATTTGCAAAGGAGTAGCTACAGATTTTAATTCACAAACCAAACATCCTTGGAAGTGTATCCTGTGGGTTCTGTGTTTCATTCTAGGCATAATTCCCTTTGCCCTCACCCTCAAATTAAATATATTTACCAAAAATCAAAGCAACCTTTCCATATCTACTTCGGAGTGTCGCATCTAATATACCAAAATAGCATGGGGTGTGTGTGTATCTATGGCTACACACCTATTTCTCAAAGTATACTTAAGGATATGTATTTTAAAAGCTTCCATAAATTCCCTTGAAACAAACTGGACTTGCTTCCAAATAAATTAAGATGTTCCTTTCCAAGTGCAGCTCAAGTCTCTATAAATGAAACATACAAAACTGTAAAGTTGAAGGTAATTACTATCCAGATTTCAAAATATTTGTTCTCTCTCCAGCCTTGTCTTTTATCTCTCAGGCTTCTACACGTCACTACAGCAACATCCATAGCTCCAGCGAGGGCTGCCTCGCTGAATGTGCTCTGCTGTTATTAATGGAAGGAAGCACTGTTACACCTTCTTCTAAATATAGGCAATCTGTGTGTGCCTAATGACTACAATGTGAGAACTGAGAGGGACCAAAATATTGACATCCACTAGGTGTACATAATTTGTTTTCGTTCCTGCTCTCTTCCAAGGTATTATCTAAACCTTCATGGAAAATCTGTTATTATTTCACAGGAGGAATGTGCAAACTGTTATTTAGATGTGAACCTGTTAGATGGAGTTTCCTCTGTTTGTTTTCCCATGCTCCAGCCAAGCCGTGTCAATGAGAAAGCATTTGCTGAGCTATTTTTAACTTTCCCCTTCCTTCCTTTTCTGTCTCTGCAAGGAGCTGCACCTTTTCATCAACACTGCAGGAAAATGGCATCGGGAGCCCAGGGGTGGAGGAGTCTTCTGGGGACACAGTTTGCCTAGTGTGCAATATGGGAAGTGAAGTGAGGGTTGAGGACCAACCATGCCTGATAAAAGGAAAAAGACAGAATGGAGCAGCAGGTCTCTTACCATTGGCAAGAGAAATGATAAAGAATCAGTGAAGAGAGAAAATCTGGGCAAAAAAGAGAACAGAAGGAAACACAATGACCTGGTATTAAAAAGAAAATGTGAAAGCAAGGGGTAATTCCAAGTTTATTCAAACATTGTCTTTATTGAGTGTTTCTCTGCTATCTCCCCACTTCTTCATTCATCAGTATGCCTTTCTATGACCCTGATCCTATAACACCCAATCAGTATCCTACTTTACTAGTGATACTGCAGTGATATTGGCAAAGCTCAATCGCACTAAGTCATCCTTTTGGAACACAAAGTCCCCACCCATTTTCTCCAGGAACAGCCAAGTATTCTATAAGCCCATATAGTGATAGGACTTTAACAGGAGATAGAAAACAAATGAAGACTGAATGGCACATGTGCCATCACATCCGGATGCAATGTAAGTAGCTAAGTCATAACATTCGTCCATCATTGCATGTGTCATCCTTTCCCTTCTTTCTTCTCTTCCCTGTGGATGCCTAGGTGGGGATTCAAAGACAAAAAACAAAAATGTTTGGAGCATGTAGAGTTGTACACATGGAGCCTGTCTATAATTCTTCAAAGCAGCAGCATCCCTTCCTGGAAGTTGCATGGCTCACTTTTGTATCATCTTTGGAAAAGGTGCCTTTGGTTTAAAAAACTGCAAGTAGATGATGATGAATCTCTCTGCATGCTCCAGAGTACCTTTTGCCTTTGGAAACAATGCATGTATCACCAGACCTTTCACAATTATTCAAAGAGACAGCAGTTAGCGTTTGGGATGTATATATTGTGCTGCCAGGGCTTGGCAATGAATTCTGGAATGCAGAGGCTTACTTTTTCATCCTCTCTTCCTCTCCAGATTTTTTTCCCTAGAAGATTAAGTAAGAAAACTGAGTGGCTTTTAGTACTGGCATGATACCAGTGGCTGGGTATAATTTAACCTTCTGCAAGACTAGATCTATTTTGGGCTAAACCAAATCTTGAGTTGATTGTTTGGACCAAGTGATCCAAAGTTCATTTACACATTCTTCAACACATTATTTCCCCATCTCCACTGCATCCTAGGAATATGATGATTTATATGAGTCTCCCAAAACAAGATATATTCTGAAGAGAGATCATATAACATAGAATAACAGGATTGGAAGAATATTTGGAGATCTTGTAGTCCAATCTTCTGCTGGGGCAAAAGACCCTATACCATTTTAGACAAATTGTTGTCCAAACTTCCAGTGATGGAGCACCCACAACTTCTGGAGGGAAGCCATTCCACTGATTGACTGTTCTCACTGTCAGGAAAATTAGTTCTAGGTTAGATCTTGTTTTAATGATCTTCCACTCATTACTTCTTGTCTTGCCTCCAGGTGCTTTGGAGAGTAAGCCAATCCCCTCGTTATGTCAGCCCTTCAAGTACTGAAAGACAGTTATCACGTCACCCCTAGTCCTTCTCTTCATTAGAATAGTTCCCTTAACTGTTCTTCATATGGTTTAGCCTCCACTCCCCGAATCATCTTTGTTGCTCTTCTGTGCACTCCTTCTAGGGCCTCAGCATCACTTTTGTATCGTGGCAACCACAATTGGACACAAGTGTGGTCTCTTCAATGCAGTATAACTCTTCACGTGATCTCAATACTATCCGTCTGATACTAACCTGCTTTTCTGGCAGTTGCAGCAAACGTCTGGCTTACACTTAAATGGTGGTCCATTAGGATATCTAGATCAAGTTCTGGTCTATTCTCTTTAATAAGGGCCTTCTTTCCAGTTTGTAATCATAATTACAAATTGCCTATGGTCTGATTATGTACATGGTGTATGTACTGGAAAGGCAGATCCCCGTCAGAGATACCCTTATGTTAGTATCATTATTTTGGAGTCATTCAGGTTATGTGTTTTTTAATAAACAAAGGACAAATGTCTCTGTACATTTGTCAGAGAAAATTTTTACCGCACTCTGCAAAGATCAAGGTGATAAACACAAAAATACAACCTGCATATGCCCCATCTATTTTGTGTCCCAGCTACCAAACAGACCATCTGCCACCATCAAGCAGAGGTCCAGTTTTTTGCACCACAAATTTCAATTCTATTCTGTGTAACGAAAGTCATGAAAATTCATTGAGCACATATGGTAAGCACAGTGAGCACAGGAACTGGGTCACTGAAGTCCACATAATTTTCTCATATGGACAGTAGTATATGTATGAACATATAAGAGCTGTAAGAGATAATCAGGCTGAGCTCAAGGGACGGATCAAGCATATCAAGAGATCTAAGTCCAGCCCACCTTGAAATCCATTGACTCTTATCTACCACCAATTTGCTTTGGCTCTTAATAGTTTAGATTCTTGTTAGCATTCAATAAACCTGTAATCATTGAACCACCTTGCTTCCTGATTTCTTGTGTCTGACAAGAATGTCACTAGTCTTCTAGTCCACCACTGCTTATCACTGAGTGGCAGCTGGTCTTATTGGTTTGAGGCCTTTCTTAAACTTTCTGCTGAAAATGAATTTCTTTAAATGCCAGCTTTCAGACATAACAGTTTGAGACAAACCCTGGGACTCTGTTTTACTTCTTTTTAAGATAAATGCCCACTCATTCATAAAAGTCACCAAGTACATAGCAAAATAATTTTTTAAAAATAAACTTACAAAACTACTTGCTACAAAATCAGAGTGAAGAAATCAGGAAAGAATGCTTTATTGTTACAATTTCACACCAGTTTTCCATTTAATAACACCATAACAACACACATATTGGATTTACACTTTGTGCTAAGCCATTGTTTCCTAAATTTTATTTGTTGAATAAACTACAAGGGGGTGTGGGTGTGGGTGTCTGTCTGTCTGACAGTCAGTCTTCATGGAACAAGGACAAGACCAAGCCATATAGGGCTGTCCCTAACCATTTGCAAGTTAAGCAATTGAACATGATGGGCACAGCAACTTGCCATTTCCAAATAAAACCCATGGATGCCCTGTAGCCAAGACTAACTTGATGTAGGTACATTTAACAGCAGCATATCAAATAACAATGCTGCTTATTCCATTCACCAATTAGTTCATTATGCTTTTGGTCAGTGTTTTGCTTAGCTGATTTGCTTGCCAGATGAGACTAGTTAGCTATATTGGTTGACTGGTCCCTATGCTTTCTCAGCATCATGAAAACATCACCCTCCTTACACCGATGCAAATCCCATCCAGTGCCTGGGATAAAGACATAGAGAAGTCTATGGCTAATTGTCCTCAGCACAGGTTACCCAGAATGCATGGATACATGGACAGGCCAATATATTTTCCTGCCTGAAACACGGACTAGATGCACAAATGCTCATTCTCCATATAAAGATCAACTGAATTGGCAATTGAATCTATTTCAGATCTGACAACTGGACAGCAACCTGTATTGCATCTGTGAGCAACCTTAGAAGTGCAGGCCATGTAGAAAACTGCTGCCAATACCCCACTGCTCTTTCCTACTATCAGCATCTGCTGCCAAAAGTCTCTTTTGGAAGAACCAGGCCTCCCTATTTTTCATATGGAGAGAAAAGCATAGGAAATTGCTGTTCTTTACAATGAACAGAGCCATACTGGATTTGCACTGTTTTGATTTGCTAGATTTGAAAATCTGTGATCTCCATAGGCTTCCAAATGAAGATTATCAGATGGAAGGTCATTAACACTCTCTGGCTTCAGTGATCCGTCAGGAACAGGGCCACATCCAATATGGAGGTAAAAGTGACTAATAAGCAGACCCTTCTTAAAAAGCCATAAACCTCCTGCAGAAGATGGCTGAATGAATAATACTGTGTATACTGTTAACTGTGGTAACTGAAAATCCAGACCACCAGTAGATGGCAGCAAAAAGAGCTTTCTAGATATGTCTAGGTCAGGGATGCCAAACTCACGTGTCATGGTGGTGTCACATAATGTATCTGGACTTTTTTCCCTGTTGGCTAAACTGGGCAGGGGCATGGCCAGCACGTAACACATCCGGCCCGCAGGCCAGGAGTTTGACAACCCTGGTCTCGGTCATCTCATGGTCCTTTGGATTTTTGCAGCCTTGTCTGGTAGCTCAGCTCTAGGCCAGTGTTTTTCAACTTCAGGAATTTTAACCTGGCAATTCTAGGTGTTGGGAGTCCACCCTTTTTAAATTGCTGAGGTTGTGAAATACTGCTATATACCACACCCAAAATAATGGCCCATTATCATTTATATAAGTTTAATCAAAGCACAACACGCTGTAAAGCTGGAGGACACTGAAAATTAAATGCAGAAATAATTGCAAATGGTTCTCGCAACAAAATGTCTGAAGATGAATTACCTTTATTCAAGTTACTAATAACTAGTGTTGCTTTCTTTCAGGATACTCCACTCGATTCAGTTATCCTGTTTTCTTGAACTTTCTTCCATACATTGTGACTGCATTCACAAAATAGAAGTAGTTTGTTTGTTTTTGGCTTACCTTCTTGAAGCTAGCCATTACTTTAGTAAACTTATATTTCTATTTTAGCATATTTCATAAAATAAACTGTGGGTTATTCAGTACAAGTTCATCATGTCGGGTGAATACTGTCATTCAAACAAACATGTTTAGTCTTCACTAGGCTAACATGATTTTTTTTTCTTATATTTAAGGCCAGTACAAGTTTTGTCTCCACTATAACCCAGTGAGTTAAGTTGGCCTGAAAAAGAGTGACTAGTCCGAAGTCAGCTTCCATGACTGAGGGCAGACTAAAAACTGGCCCAACGCTTTAAACCACTACATTAGAAGGTGTCTCTAATCACAGCTCTATTTCTTTTCCTTTTGGTTATCATTTTTTGCAGACATTCCTCAGGATACTGCTATATTCTTCTTGTTTTAACAGTGGCCCCATGTAGCATTCATTTATTGTCTGAAATCAGTATTATAAACTTTTGATTCCAGAATTCCTCAGCCAGCAGACCATTACATTGCCTATTTCCCGCCCTTCCTCATTCAATGAATGCAGAATATGAACATCTGGCTACTCTACGGAGAGACAACCTATGGCCATTTGCTCACAATGATTTTACAGCATCACTCAGCCATCACTGAAGTGACCCAAAAGCCTCCCCTCATTACTTTTACTTTAGATGGTTGGATGACCCTTAGAAGCTCTATCTTGCTAAAGGCTGATCAATATAGTCTGAGCAAGCCCCCCCCCAATTTCTCAAGTTTTAATGTAAGCATTTTGTTTGTTGGTTTTGACACACCTCTCTTGGGAGGAATATATATATTCCCCCAAGAGAGGTGTGTCAAAACCAACAAACAAAATGCGTATGGAGAAGGGCTGAAAAATGCTGGGGTGTCTGTGTGTAATTTCTTCATATGTGTGTAATTTCTTCATATAAATATATATATATATATAACAGAGAAGGGCTGAAAAATGCTGGGGTGTCTGTGTGTTAATTCTTTCATATAAATATATATAACGGAGAAGGGCTGAAAAATGGTGGGGTGTCTGTGTGTAATTCTTTCATATAAATATATCGAACGGAGAAGGGCTGAAAAATGCTGGGGTGTCTGTATGTAATTTCTTCATATGTGTGTAATTTCTTCATATAAATATATGTAAGGGAGAAGGACTGAAAAATGCTGGGGTGTGTGTGTAATTTCTTCACAAATTATACACAGACACAGCATTTTTCAGCCCTTCTCTGTTATTTAGCTACCGGTTATGGCGAGACAAGAGGTTCAGAAGCAAAACGAATACTGTACTATTTTCACTTTGAAAGGATGGCTTTTAAAACCAGGAGGGTTTCTTTTGTTCCCGCAATTCACAACGGATCAGAAGAACTCCCCCCCGCCCTTTCCCAAAAGCTTCTAAGACTTGGAATTTTCTTTTTTCTCCCCAATACGGAAACGTGAAAGGGCACCCGGCTTTCCTATTCAACTGGGCAAGCGGGAGGTTTTGGGGGGCTTTTTTGGGTTTAGGCGACGGGTATCTGGAACACCGCAGTGAAGCGGAAAAGTCGGCGGAGGAGAGACCCACCTCTGCTGCTCCTGCTGTTGCTGCTACCACCGCGGCCGGCAGGCGAGGAATTCTGCCGGGCCCAGCTCTGCTGGCCGGCTCGAGCTGGCACCGAGCAGAGGGGGAGGCGGCCAGATGGCAGGCCGACGGGGGAGGGGCCGCGCTGGAGGCAGCCGCGGGAGGGGAGCGAGACACCTACGCAACCAGCGAGCGAAGAGGAGATCCTTGGATGCAAACACAGGCGTCCTCCTCATCGCTTCCCCCCACCTCCCCAGCTCCTCACATGCCCGTGATTCATTTCCACATGCCGTACACGTGACATGCTAATTCAGGGCTACTACACAGTTCCGAGGCGGCGGCGGCGGCGGCTGCAGCCGGGGAAGCAGCGAGCCAGAAACGCGCAGCTTGGCGTAAAAAAAATAAAACGGGGGAAAGCGGGGGGGGGCGCTGCAAAAGGGGACAAAAAGCGGGGAAATAGAGGTACATTTAACCCGCAGCATCCCACTAATGTCAGGGTTGTCCCACCCTCCTTTTTTTTTTAATCTTCCCCTCCCCTTTTCTCTCTCTCTCTCTCGCCTGAGCGCCTCCACCCGCCGCTCACCCTTTCTGGGGACACGGGGTGACGGCAGACCCGGGCGCCGTTCGCCCACGCTTCCCAAGCAGCCGCAGGAGGGGCTGCAGAAGGCGGGGCCAGCGGCCGCCTTCCTCTGTCCTTCTCTGAAGTTAGGCGCTGAGGAAGGGTTGGGGCTATATTTAAACACACCAAAAAAAAAAAAAAAACCCACGCACGATCTTTATTCGCCGGGGACGGAGCGGGGGAGGGGGGGGGGGGAAGGGAGGGGAGCGAGGTTAACTACGCAAACTACGTTTGCTGTTTTTTCCTTTCTTTTCCACCACCACCACCCTTCTCTTCCCTCCCCTCCGCCAAGCCTAGCGGGGACTGCAATCCTCCGCACGCTTCCTTTGAAGTCCGCTCCTTGTAGCTCCGTGGGATTTGCCTCCGGAGTAAAAGACGCCTGGAATTGGGACTGAAAAGGATAGAAAGCGGAATGCCTTCGGTCGCGTGCGCCATTTTAACCACCCATCTGAAAAAGGGGGAACTCCCTCGGTGGGAAAAACAAAACAAAACCTGCGGTCACCCCGAGTGACTGGCTTCGCTCTTCCTGCGAAACTTGAGGGATCCGCGCGTTTCGCGGATGGTGTGGTAGTGCCAGGGAAACGGAATGAAGGACGAAGTTGTAGTTTGTGGTGGGGGCGGCATGGGGAGGGAAAGTTGCCCACATAGGAAAGAAATACCGATGTATTTTTCAAGGTTGACATACGCTCCATCTCAGTTGTAGGAAGCCCCACCTCCCCCCCCCCGCCTTCCCATCCTAGAAAACGAAATATTTTGGCGGGTATTAAAAGAGAGGAAGAATATTACATATTTCCCCAAAAGAGAAATGGGAGAAACGTGTTCTTAAAGGCAGAAAGTAGCCCCAGACTTCCTGCATAGTAAAACAGCCTACAGCAGATGCCTGAAGTCTTTTAAGGGATGAATTTTTTGTACCCATTAAGAAATCTGGGCCAATCTATTTGGCAAGCAAATCACCTTCAGCTCCATCTGATTGGATTAAAATTTAGATTCCCCCCCCTCAAATTCTAAGACCTGGACATGACCTGTAGGACATAATAGGATTAACCCACCACCGTTAGAATAGCAAAAGGCACAAGGCTCACTACATTGCCCAACATCCTGCAGCATCTCAGAAACATATAAAAATCCATCCATTCAACCTTCCCAGGAACATGCTTCTGACAATGAAGTTTCTGGAATCCAAATAAACCTTTCCTTGCAGCCAGTTGGCCTCCATTTTATTTCCAGTGGCTTTCTCCTGGCTTGGAACTGGATCGGATTTTTCTTCCAGCAGAGTTTGATAACTGCAAAATATTGTGAGACAAAGCCTTCACTAAGGCAGCCCCTTGGAAGAACAGTCACATTGGCAGTCTAGTCCTTTTTAGTGGCTTCTGTTTGTTTGTATAACTTGCCAGCACATCAATTAGGTTCTTGCATGCTGAACCTTGGTTTGACTAAGCATGTTTTTTTAACCAGAGTTGATTTACAAATCAAGATGAGTGTTCACTTAACATACTAAATCAAAACCACATTATGGTTTAGTGAACTCAGCATTAGATGTAATAATAGTATAGGAAGCCCCCTCTCTCCAGACTAAAATATTCTTTATTCTTAATATTAAAAAGAGGCAGGATAGAATATTTCCTCCAAAGAAGAAATGGAGTAAAATCAAAGGCAGAAAGCAGCCCCAGTCTTCCTGCCATAAGAAAACCACCTCAAGCAGAAGTTTAAAGAGGCTGGTCTTTTGGAAAGGAGATTTTGTATCCATTCAGAAAGACTGGGCCAATCTATTCATAGGCAAAGAGACTCCAAATAACACAATATGCAAGCCAAAGCTGACAAGATTAGCTCAGACAAACACCTAGGGTTTGCATCGCCCCCTCTTGCCTGTAGAGCCAGCCATGACCCCTACATGACCCCATAGGAATTTGGCAACAGCCATTAAAATATTAAAGGACACATTCTTACACAGGAACAGACATATCAATCACAAAGTCCCAAAAAATGTATAAAAGCCCACCTATCTGAACCCCATTTTGTCAGCCAACCCAGAAACATGCTGTCACTGAAGTTTCTGGCATCCAAATAAACGGGCCTTTCCTGCAGCCAGCCTCCATTTTATTTCCAGCATCTTTCTCCTGGCTTGGAACCAGCCTGGACTTTTATTCCAACAGTAGATTTCCCACCAAGTATGATGCATACATCTGCAAAGTGCCTTCTTAGTATAATTTTACTATCCATGATACTTCCATCTAACTAGATGTGTAAAGACTGTAAATGTAGCTCTTTCTTAGCACTAATTCTAAATGAAATTAACAAGACCACTTTAGAATAAACGAGGTGGTTTTCCTAAATTCATCCCCGCTATTTTAACCAAATTATTTCCCCAAATAATTATGAATACTATTTAATATCCACTGCCTATATGTTCTAGTGGATTGATTTTAGGAAATTCTTAGGAGTGCCAGGTGAAGAATCTCTTTTTTCTGGCTGAAGCTTGTCAACAGACATTGCATTGACAATAGGGGCATTTTTCATCAAAGCCATGGTTTTCCTTAATTGTAACATGGTTGTAAAAGCTGGAGTTTCAGGAAGGCTGACTAGAGAAAAAATTATGCCTTAGGTTTGTCATGCTGGAGAAGAAGAAATATTTCTATAGCAGTAATGATGAAAATAAAGTTAAATGTCATGAACACCTAATGCAAAAGCAAGAGTTACTGGAGAAGAACATGATACTTGGAAAAATCAAAGGCATAAAAAGAAAGACAATGAAGATAAGGTGGATAGATATTATCACTGACACAAGACTGAATTTACAAGAACTCAAGTAGTTATGGGCAGGCAATCTTGCCATTGCATCACAAAGAGTTAGGCATGATTAAATGACTGAATAACAGTATTTGTCAGCGATGATTTTTCTTTAGAAAGTTAATATTGCACAGTCCACCTAGAACTATAGCAGTCAGCAAAAAAGTAGCCAAAACCAATATCAAACTTTCTCTTCCTAATCCATAGCTATAGTACCTGAGCTTACAGTCTGAAGGAATTGTCCATCCAGGTTCCATGAGCCTTTAGAAAAAAAAAAGATGTAAAATTTAAAAATCACAGTGGTTCTGCCGTCTCCCCCTCAGCATATAATTGGGCTCCCAACAAGATAAAGGACAAACTCAACTATGGATAACAAAACACTTTTTTGTAGGCCTTTCCATACTAAATTGAATTGCTAACAGCCCATCCTTGACTTAGTAAAAACACTATAATAATCATTTGCTGTCCCAATTGCCAATTCCTATCCTGCTTTGATTGCATCTGTTCCCAGTCACCTGATCTCCCTACAAAATAATAGTAATAGTGCCTATCAGAAGTTTTAAATCCGGAAGTTTGCCCTTGGATAATATTGGAATAAAGGGACACACTAGTTTGATATCAGAGCACATAAGCACATTAAGCCTGTCTAATTCATGGTCTGGGGACAAGATGAAATGAGGATGCTTTGCTCTCCAAGGACTTGGCACATCACAGGAATCCATTGTGAAGGCAGGATAGGCCTTTGTTCCAAAAATCTAAATTATCCTTTCTGAAACCATATATGTAACTAGCTGTTACCTTCAGGATCCTTTTTCTCTTGCAGTTTGACTCTTGGAAGGACTCATGTAAAAAGCTATTGTGTTCGGAATTCCTTCACCTGAGGAACCATCTCACCGCAGTAAGACTACCCCCCTCCTCCATTCTAGCAGAAGGGACCTTGAAGTAGACCCTGTTGGCCAAGGATTCCAGCTGGCAGAGTCAAGGAGAAGAGCATTTTCCATTGAGGTCTTGGCCCTATGGAATATTATAGTATTGGAAGTAAAAATGACTCTCATCCTTCTGGAAGGGTATCAAAACCTGGTTTTGTTTGTTGACTTAGAGCCTCGAGGTGAGTCCTCACCGCTGGCAATGGTTGCTAGTGTAAGAAGATCTCATCTCCAGGTTGTGTGTCTCCTTGGTTCTAGTTTTTATATAGTGTTGTAATTTTAATTGTTCCTGATTCTTTGTACCTGACGCATGAAATCAAATGACATCTCATGCTCATATGTAACTTTGCATTCAACAAATCTGCCATGGCTCATCTCAGCCATCATCACATACTGTTCTTTCTCATGGTGGCTCCTGGGTTTTTTAATCCATGGGACTAAAATGATTCTATAGTGTTCCAGGACAAAGTGTACTCAGCTGTGATCATCCTCTGGAGAGAGACTGTTGCTT